>CAKAOH010022600.1:0-41861 GCA_916701665.1 Sebastiscus tertius
TTTTAGAATTTAAGTTATCTTTCCTATCCAAATTGTGCCTTGTATGTTAGAAGTATTGAGTTTAAATTACAATGCCTTTAATGTTTGTAAATTAATTTTCTTCAATAAAAAAGTAAAAAATAAAAAAAGTGTAATTATTATTTATGCATTTTTTTGTTCCTTGAATTATGTTCTACCCCCTTCTTTTATTTTTATTATATTATTTTTCTTTTTATAATTTAAGTTATCTTTCCTATCCAAATTGTGCCTTGTATGTTAGATGTATTGAGTTTAAATTACAATGCCTTTAATGTTTGTAAATTAATTTTCTTCAATAAAAAAATTAAAATTAAATAAAAAATAAAAAAGTGTAATTATTATTTATGCATTTCTTTTTTGTTCCTTGAATTATTTTCTACCCTTCTTTTATTTTTATTATATTATTTTTCTTTTTATAATTTAAGTTATTTATGCACTTGTATGTTAGAAGTATTGAGTTTAGATTATAATGTTTGTAAATTAATTTCCTTCAATAAAAAAGAAAAAAAAAATGTTTTACCTCACTTCCCGTTTCGATGACGTCATCCACCATCGCCCCCACATATCGCATACAGGATTCGGGGATATCTGCATGCCTGGTGGATAATAAACATATTATTTATTTAGTTTTTTTTATATATAACGAGGCTTCAACACATTAATAGCTACACATACACACACACACATAATTTTCTTGTTAAGAGCACACACGCACCCGAAGTGAAACTAGTCACACAAATTGGCTTTTTATTACCCAAAAATACCCTTTTTTTTCTTCCGGTGCTAACATTAGCTAGCCGTGGTTGCTAGGTTGCACGACAAGAAGAGATGAAGCGTGCTGGGAGGAGACGGAGCTCCGTGTGGGACTGCTTCGAGCAAGTGGGCAGCTTCGTCCGCTGCATGAAATGCGACGCCACGTTGAAGTACTGCGGCGGAGCCACCAGCTCCATGATGAACCACATGAGCAGACACCATCAACCCTGCGCTGCGCCGTCAGACGAAGACGAGAAGCCGGTGATCTGCACCGTGCAGCAGCAGCAGTGCATGGAGGAGGAGAGTGCAGCTAATTCAGACATCATGCAGGTTGCGATAATGTCACCAAACGTCAACACCAGTAGCCTTCCTGAGCGGGATTATGGGGAGAGGAAGCGCCTGAAGAGGAGCTCAGTGTGGGACATCTTCATCAAAGTGGACGATGAAGTGCACTGCACGATATGCGACACCAAGCTGAAGTACAGGAGCAGCACCACCAGCATGATGTACCACATCAAGAACAAGCACCAGGACCCGGTGCCCAGTGAGGGTGTGCCTGTGGCGACGCACACTGAAGTGACTGAGCTCATCGCCAGGATGGTAGAAAAGGACATGCTGCCCATCAGTGTTATTAATGGTGATGGGTTTCGTGAGCTCATTGCATACACTGTGCATAATTACAAAATGCCATCTGCTGGTGATATTACGCGCCTTATTGAAGGACATTTCCACGAGAAGGTGGAGGAGCTTGTGGTGCAGCTGGGTAGAGTGGAGAAACTGGCTCTCACTGCTGACTTCTGGACAGCTTTGCCGTTTCAGAGGTACATCACAGTCTTCTGCTCCTTCATCACAGAGGACTGGCAGGGGAGGTCGGCTGTGTTGCAGACGCACAAGCTGCCATCGGACAGCCACACTACTGCGGACGGTGTCACGGAGAGGCTTCTTAACACCGTGCAGACCTGGGGTATTGCTGGGAAAGTGACTGCGTGTGTTCATAACAACATACAAGGCGTCCTGTCACACCACAACGCGTGCGTCCGTGTCACCTGGGACTATGCCACTTGCTTCGCCACGACGTTGCAGCAAGCGGTCACCGACGGGCTGAGCGAGGATCTGGTCCGCATCATCGCCGCCGCGGGGAAACTGGTCAAGCACTTCAATCACAGCTTGCTGGCGAGCGCGGCCTTGGAGCAGAAGCAGGTTCAGATGTGCCTGCCGCAGCACAAGCTCGTCCAGTCGAGCAAAGCCAGATGGGACACGATCTGCGATATGTTCGAGCGGTTGCTCGAGCAACGGTGGGCGATTAAAGCCGTGCTGTCCGATCGCACGATCACCAACAGACAGGAAGCCCAAATCCTCGAGATCGAAGACGACTTCTGGCAAATAATTGAGAACTTCACACCCGTGCTGGCGACGCTGAAATGGGCAACGACGGTCATATCGGCTGAAACGGAAGTTTCCATTTCCAACATCTACCCGATCACGTTCAGTCTCATTCAGACCCACCTCGTGCCGAAAGAGAACGACGTTGAACAAGTCTCCGAGTTCAAGCTGAAAGTTCAGAAGTCACTTAGAAATCACATGGAGGTAGGCGTACGATATTCAATTTGTGCTTTAACTTTGGCGATGATTTGTAGTGCTAACAAACAATATTTATGCTGATTAAGCTAAACAATCTGCAATCATTTATCATTTTTACTGTTCACAGGTTGATTCTAATGACCTGGCCTCCAAACCAGCTCTGATTGCCTCGATGCTGGACCCTCGCCACAAACATCTCAGCTTCCTGACGCCGACAGGGAGACTGGCTGCGAAGGTTAAACTGCACGAACTGGTTTCAAAATTAGATGTGATAACTACTATTGTGGGCCCGAAGGATGAACAGCAGGAGATGCTGATCACACCTGATATTAGCCAGGTGGCTATGCCCTCACAACTGAGAAGTGACACCAAGAACACCATGATGCTGCTCCTGGGAGACAACTACAGTTCCTCCTATGCCACGGACTCCGAGGCTCAGGTAGATTACTACCTGAGAGACATTGCTCCCTCATTGGACATAAACCCTCTGGACTGGTGGCGGGTGAATGGACCGAGGTTTCCCAAACTGGCCACTCTGGCGAGACACTATTTGTGTGTACCTGGGGTATCGCTGCCATCTTTGTTGTCAGAGGGTGGACAAACATTTGCAACCATGCGTACGAGGCTGAGCCCGGAGCATGTTGACATGATGATCTTTGTAAACAGAAATGCATAACCCTACATGATGGAGGTGTACACTGACTTCCTGTACCAATAATGGGTCACTGTAGTGCAGTAGGGGCAAGAGGCAGTGGGTGCAAATCAGGTCAACGTCTTGATTGGATGTTACAAGAGAGAATGAGGAAGATGGCAGCTACTCTCCCACTGATGATATATTGTATATGCTTGTGCGAATAATGCTACTAATTAATTTTTTAAATTTCAGTCAACAAAAAGATTTCAATCAGAAGTTGCTGTGAGCTGAGTTGCAGTCAAATACTTAACTATACCTAAATGTAGTTCCCAAAATTAAAACATAGTGATGTGTCTCATCACTTGATGGCTGACACTCCTCTGATCACCCACACAGGTGTTTTCAATCTGGCTGTTTAGACCTCTGCTCAGGATTGATTAGACTAATTGAGTGACATCTTCATGAGTCTCCTGTTAGCTTTGTTGAACCTGTTAGGGCGGGACAAATTACACCTTTATCATTCTTATTGGTAGATGAAAATTTGTGCCTTCAAATAAAACTTGTGAGCTCATGTTTACAACATGGGAAGTCTCCACATATACAATTTAGCAAGCTAGCAAGCGGGTAACATACTGTAATGCAGGACATGCAAAGGCATAATGACAGAGGAAAAAGACGAGGCAGTTGGAAATATCAACATTTTCCTCAGACATATTATAAAGTTACGAAGAAACACAATATACGACTAAAATGACAATATATCCGCTTATCATGTACCGAAAAATGAATTTCACAACTCGTGAACTCTGAGCTTTCAGAAACTTTCCACTTACGAGGTTGTGAATACCACAAGAGGGGTGCGTTCATATGGACTCGTCTTGTGAACACGGTAAAACACGATCCCATTTGAAGGCACCACAAATACATTCCCATGAAAGCTCCTGCCCACTTTCGACCCTAACAGAAATCTAATCAGCCAGAATAACTGAAGACACCTGTATGGGTGTTTAGAGGCTTTAAAACAGTGGACCGGGAGCCAATGGTAAAATGATGTTGGCAATATCTGAGTAAAAATGGCCACTACAAATCCTTGGCATTCAATATCAAACATACCCAAGGATCTAGTAGAGGCTGGTAATGGTGTAGCCTTTACCTTAATACAGCTATTATGTTTTGTATATTTGTATGTTCTTAATATTCTTATTTTAATAGTCTACAAATCAGGATAAAACTCATGAGGAAAAAAAAAACAACAAAGAAGAAAAATCACTGGTTTGTTCCTTTTGTTACCATGATAGCATACTGAATATTTGTATTATCAATACAGCTAGAAACTCCCTGACCAAACTAACCACTGTATTATTACCAGTATTGATGTGATGTCTGTTGTGTGTCTCTCAGTGTATGCTACGTAAACATGAAATACATACAACTGTAGCAGGTGTGTAATGATCTGTCTGGGGACCAGTCGTTTCTGGCACATGCTCTCTCCGTCCCACAGCACAGCCTCGGTGATGGCGCCGTCCTGGAAGCGACGCAGCTCGGAGCGAGAGCCCCAGAGCTGACGAAACTCGGCCGCCTAGCGGAAGGAACGCCGCTGTTTGTTAATAATGAATCTTAACACGAGCATGGTAACACGTAAATGATAAAGAAACAAGTCTAAAAAAAAAAAACAAACGAGTACAAATTCTATACTGTCATGTGACTGTTTTGTCTCTTTTGCATGCTACAAGCTTTTTAATAAATAAATAAATGCTACATTTGGTTAAAATATAATAGCATTACATTTTTAAAAATGTTTACAACCACACTAGGTGTAGCTTATGTGAAAATGTACATCTATGGTCTTCACTAATTAAATACACTGTGTGGGAAATACATTGTTGCATTGAGTAGACACCAATACAAATCTGCTCCTTCTTTGTAGCACTGTTGATATACTAATAGAGTACAGTAAAAATGACCTTGTATCTTCAACACAGATGGGGAAAAATAAGAAATAAAACACTACACAGGTTACCTTGGGACCGTCGGCAGGTGGGCCTCTTTCCAGGACAGAAGCTGCCAGCTCCGGCTTTAACAGCAAGCCGAAGGAGAGTGGAGGTTGGGCTTTGTGTTTTGGCGCTTCACTCTCCACAGACCACTGTGAGGAAACAAAAACGAAGCAACAAATTTAGTGATTTTAAAGTAAATCATATGTACATGTGCGTTTATTTCTGACTCTCCTCTGTTAAGAAACTTTCAAACTCATCTGAATCAAAAACATACTGTTATAGTCGTATTAGTGCTGATTCAATCAGGGTTCGTGTTAACAGCAGTTTAGACCAATTATGAAGTAAAAGCACTGAAAAGTCAGTTTGCATGTTCTGTCAGTTGAGTGAGCCAGACGTGGATGTGTGTGTAACCCCTGAATGTAAACCTTTCGCACCTCAGGATCGGGAGAGAGGGAGTGGGTGAGGAGGTGGATCCTTTGGCCCAGTCCCTGCTGGAGCAGCGACAGAATAAAAGGGAGAGCAGTGTGGACGTAGTTTCCACTGTGGTCCATCAGCTCGCTGAGGAGGTTCAGTTTCTTACAGCTGGACTGAAGCTTCACCAGCTCACATAACCTGAGCGGGAGAGATGAAACGCAGGATGAGAATGGGAAGTCAGAAGTCAGTTTTTCCTAGTACCCTATTTATTACCTGACATTTAGGACAATGACGTGTATGAAAAGGTGTCTAAACTGTCTTTAGCCAGAATCTGTAAAAGGGAGAAGTTAACACATGTCATATGAGGTATAAAACTAAGCTGCTTATGTAATACAAAAAAAGAGGGACAGGATATTATTTAGTTTTTGTAGCATTAACAGATAACTAGAGCCATACTGGAATACGTGGTCGCTTGTCCTGATCATGGGTTTGGGTGTCATGAGGAGGCTGTGGAACCCGTCCACCGTAGGGTTGTCCCAGAACTGCATCGACACAGACGCCTCGTGCTGCAGCTGAGAACCAAATTTGAAAAATGGTTAAAACCTGCTGCTTAATCTCACTGGTGTAAAAAATTATCTAGTTTGAACACACATTTTGTTTTTATAGTATTTTACCTGTTTGTAGGTACAAGCGGTCATGTCGGCACACAAGTTGAGATGTCCTGAAGGGTCAACAAATACGACCTGGAAAGCGTTGTGGAACTCTGGAAGAGATGGCTGCAGGGGAAACGAAAAAATGAAAAGGACAACAATGATTGATTTAGAAGGTAAACAAAAAGCGTGAATAAACTACATGAAAAGGTTTTAGACCACACACAGCTGTAGAGTCGGGATCTTTGGCCAGGGTAATCGCATTCACTGTCAGGTCTGTAGATGCTGAGGGGTTAGAATGAGAGGTGGCTCAGTTGCGAGATGTTCAAAACAGTGAGCAAATTGCTGTATGGTCAACTACCGTATATCATATTGTGGTTTAGTGGATTTAAAATGTTCTTACCCAGGAAGTTCAAGCTGTTTCGAAGCAGCTGATAGGCTGTCATGGAGTTACTGATTCTGTGAGTGGTCAGCAGATAAGCCAACAGCATTGAAGCCAGGAAGCCATTGAAACAACCAGTGCCCTATAAGACATTGGGAAAGCAAAACAGAGGTGAGGTGAGATTAAAAGCGCTGGAAGACTACTAAATAAATACAAGGTAAAAAAGAAAGCTCTGTACAACACGTAAGAGAACCACTGCAATCCTCCTACCTGGTCAAGCTCTCTTTGACGAAGCCAGACTTTGAGCAAAGCCACCCCATCTGCGAAAGCTGAGCACTGGGAGCTGACAGCAGAAAGGAACTGGAGGTGAGCCCTGGGCAGTAAATCCCCCAGAACTGAGCTGTTGTAATGCGGAGTGGGAGGTTCGCTGCTCTCTGCAACAAACAAACAAACAAAAGAAAAATTGGTCTGATATTTCAATCGTCGCTGAAAATGTGGTCCTGATAGGAAAGTTGTGATGGATAATATTTGAAGAAGTAGCTGCATAAATTAACAATCTTACCAGAGTCAGAGGACTGTAATCCGGTGTACCACTCTGTCCGGATATTATTCCTCTGGGGGTGGAAACGGCTGGGCTTGAAGAATCCAGGAGGTGGACAGGCATGAACACGTATGGTGAAGCTGGAAGAGTCTTTACCTGAAAAGATAGGACACCACAACACATCACAATCAGAACCAAAAAACAAAAATACTGATAAAACACGCATATCCAAAGAAAACTGGTAAAAATCCATACTATAAAAAAACAAACACAATGCTCTTGAAGGTCGGCAGTATTTTGTACAATATGATGTAAATTAAAAGTTACATACCCGGAGGTGTCAGCAGCAGAACGGGTCGGAGTCGGTTGCCATGGAGACAGGAGTAACGCATGCTTCCGATGTCAGAGGAGGATGCGAGATGCTGGGCCAGGCCTGCCAGGTAGAGAGCCCTTTTCCTCGGATACCTCTGGTTCACGACGTCTTTCGGGTGGAGGACATCCTAAAAAACAGAAGACACCGGTGTCTCTTGTAATCTAATGACTGGTATTGTCACATTTCATTCAGAACTTCCAAGTGATGTATTAACTTACAGCTGGGATCGTGACAGCCAGGTCCACCATGATGCGTGGTTTGGTGCAAGTTCCCAGCGGGTAGCTGCCGATCAGATCGACAGAAGCAGGAGGTGCCATGTGGAACTTGCCCTTTGTTATTTTGGGCACCAGGAGGAAAGGGACCTTCACTGCACTAGACAGCCATGATGGGTCACTTACCTGAACACATAAAGAGATTGAGTAAAAAAAATGTGGTTACAGGTTTACGTGTGTGGATTTGTGGAGAGCTGAATGAATGAAATTGAGCCCAAATCATGAAGCTGTTCTTCTTACAGTACATACTTCAACCTCTGGTGACTCCGGTACAATCTGGAGCAGCTTGGTGACGGTCTGAACGAAGGAATCTATTTGCTGTTTCCTCCGCTCACTCAGGGCGACCTCTCTCAGCAGCTCTTCCATCTGTTATTGGTGATAGATTTGAGACAATATTTACTAGGAGGGTGTGAAAGGGTTGTGTGGTTATTGTTTACATGGGTCAACACAGGCTTGACTTAAGGCATAACCTCATTCCTTTTCTTTTTATACTTTATTTTTTGTTGTTTTATAACAAAAAACAAACAAACAAACAATACAGACAACATAAGACAGACAGGGTCATCCTGAGTGAGGTGAAATGCTTAACATTATATGACATTATATACATTTGTAAGAAAGGAAAAAAAGAAGAAAAGAAAAGAAGCTATGTTACATAGCAGTATGCAAGTCCGTGGTTCCTTAGAGATCCCTCTAGTCCAACATCATTCATGGGCGAAGGAAGCAAAGTTTTCCACAACAAAATACATATACAATAAAGTCACTTCTCATCTCCATTCACTTCAGGCTTGAGTAAAATTGCCAGTTCTTCAAGTATTTTTCACCTTTTTTGGTGGCATGTCTCAGAGAGAAAGTCAGTTGTTCCATACTGTAAATTTCCTGAACTATTTCCTTTTCATGTCTCTGTTCATGTTCATGTACAGTAAGTCAGAGGTGTCTTTACCTGCATTTTGAGCAGGCTGCAGTGAAACAGGCTCTCTGCCTCTTTCAGCTGGTTGAGCTCCTCTGCTGTAGGAGGTCTGTACAGATCACTTCTGGACAGCTTCACTGGGTGATAAACCACCTCCTCCTCCTTTCCTCCAGCCTCCTCAGGTTTGCTCCTTTTGGCTTTAATGGGAGCCTCATCTCTCTCTGAAGGAATCATCTATAAAAAATAACAACAACATGTAATAGCAGCTTGGTTTGATTCAACATGTCTTTTATTACAAGTAAGGAATCAGATAAGCAGGGTATGATATAAAAACAGGGCTAACTAAATAATACATTATGCTATTTGAGCTTTAATTCTGGTGTTTCTCTAATAATTGTATCATTGGGTATCACTGACTGTAACTGTTGTACATTTAGTTTATGTTAGATACTGCACATTAAGCAAAGCTTTACCCTTTAAGTTGCCAAATTGTAGGCAAAGCATGAGAGCACCAGTGTAACCACTGAGTAAACTGTACTCGTGTGTTAACTAAATGGTTGTTATTACACCAACCAAGCAGCTAAAATCATGATAAATGTCGCCAGTCTTACCTCTGCTGGGTCCTTGGTAACTGCCTGCTTCTTTTTCATGTCTGTTCTGCTTTCAATGTGATGATAATTCCGATATTTGTTAAAGTTTCGATCAACACTGCTTTCCCTTCATTGCGCTCTCACATGTGCAAAGGGTCAGACAAACATGCTACCAAGCAAAATATTTCCCTGATTGGTGTAGAAGCGGCGGTGGTGGACGGTGATTGGCTCGTTGCTCGTCAACAAAGATAGGTTGCATGAGCAGTTCTCCCGTGTGATTGGTGGTAGTGTAGAGCTAGAGCCAGTGATGTGTCAGACACATTTTAATGCATTCAACAGTAAAAAATTAAAAATAAAATAAATAAATAAAATAAAAAGTAAAAAATTTAAAATTTATAAATAATAAACTCATACTCATACATTTTTATTTATAAAAGTATATTATAGAACAAATTTAATATTATCATATTTTTCACCCGCAGATTATTATTGGTGTGCATATTATGTGTACACACTCAGTTTATTAGGTACACCTTGCTACAACTAATATAGTTTAATGCATAAAAAATTAAAATTACAAATAAAAAATAAAAAAATAAATAAAAAATTGAAAAATAATAAACCCATGCAGTAAATATATTTTATTTATAAAAGTATATTATAAAACAAATTTAATATTATCATATTTTTCAGCATTAAATCATCAGCTGCAGATTATTATTTGTGTGCATGTTATGTGTACACACTCAGTTTATTAGGTACACCTTGCTACAACTAATATAGTTTAATACATAAAAAATTAAAATTACAAATAAAAAATAAAAAAATAAATAAAAAATTGAAAAATAATAAACCCATGCAGTAAATATATTTTATATATAAAAGTATATTATAAAACAAATTTAATATTATCATATTTTTCAGTATTAAATCATCAGCTGCAGATTATTATATGTGTGCATGTTATGTGTACACACGCAGTTTACTAGGTACACCTTGCTACAACTAATATAGTTTAATACATAAAAAATACAAAGTAAATTAATTAAAAATATATAAATAATAAACTCATCAGTAAATACATTTTTATTTCTAAAAGTATATCATAGAACACATTTAATATTATCATATTTTTCAGTATTAAATCATCAGCTGCAGATTATTATTGGTGTGCATGTTATGTGTACACACTCAGTTTATTAGGTACACCTAGCTACAACTAATATAGTTTAATACAACAGCCCTGCAATGAATCCTCCCTTCATGAAGGTTTTAATGTTCAGATTTTGTTGAAACTGTTGATTCAACTGTATGGTCATTTTGGAGGATGTAGTCTGTGATGCTGTTGAACTGTATTGCATTATACAGAGAGGTGTTTCTATTATTTAAGCCTACACTCATTGATACAAATGGGTTGGACAAACTAATAAGAAACACCTGTCATATAGGTGTACCTATTGTAATAAACTGACTAAGTGTATATGAAGGCACAGAAAATTAATTAGTCTAATATGCATACAAAACACATGCACATACTTGTATGTGCACACAAATATATATAATTACAGGTCCCATATGACTTGTATAATTCATTTATTGTTTTGAGTTTCAGGTAATGTTCAAGAGTGATGGAAACACAATTTAGTCTCACAGAAAGTGTTGATCTTTGCACATGAAAAACATATGGACATAGACTTGAAAAAACCCTCATGAGAGCCCCAGTAATCAAATTTCCTTTCTAGTTTTTATATGAGATACTTCTATCTCTATCTTTGCTATATGTTGTGGGAGGCATTGCTAGAACACATAGCTTTCTTTTGATATATATACTGTAATTGTATATTAATATCAAAGGAATGACAATGCATATATTGTATTCAGTTTATCAGGCACTATTTTTATATGTGCACAGTTGCAATGCAGAGTTGCAAACAAATACATGGAGGGAAAGATGGATTGAGTCCGAATTTTTTCCCCCAAATTTTTTTTTAGCCTACAGCGTACACTATATGATGTGTTCTTGTATTAGAAGAATCTTTTTTATTCCAATAATGTATAGCTCATTTTGCTCTAAATACATGTGTATTATCACAAAATGTTATAATCAGTTGTCACAGTTCTTGGACTGAAACAATGGGGTGACCTGAGGTGGTGGACCTGCGGTAACCTGATCAACTGAAAACAGTGGCACAGCTGCATCACTTTGTATCAGCCTCAGGTTGGCAGACTGGGTAGGAGGGTTACAAGTATGAGGGTTAATTTCAACTGCCTGGGAATCCAAGAGAGAAACACCCTTGGCCAAAACCATTGTGTCCAGCCTCAGAGGCCCAGAGAACGCCAACCCATCCTTTCTATGTCTAGAGGGAGACAATTTCTTCAGCTGCATATCGGCCTCATTTCTCCTCTGAAACTTTGTCGCCTGATCCTTGGAGCTGGTTAGTTGCTTCAGTGAGGTTACTGTGCACTCAGTTTGCTGCTTGCTATATCTTGGGTCTAGTTTGGATGATCCACTTGGTTTCTTGGTGTTGGGTTTTGTGTAGCTGTTATCCACAATCTCATACTGAGGAGAGATGCGGTGTCGAGGCAGGCTGGAGTGATCAAGCCTTGGTATATGTCGGTAGTTCTTATGCTGATATGATGATCCAGTCATGTGGTTATTAACAGAATGTGTCCGATCCTTACCCTCTGCATCCACATGCTTTTTTTCTACTGAACAGGACAGGGGAGGCAGAAATTTGCCTGTAATCAGCTTGGGAGGTAAATTAACGTGCTGCTTTTTCTTTAGATCAATTTTTGGTGGGGGGCGAGGACTAAGCACTTTATAGCGCTCGTAACTGACCGATCTCCTCTGACTTGTTACCTTTTCAGATTGCTTTGGAGAGCTGTTTGTTTGGGCCATAACATTAGATTGCTGGTTGACTCTTGGCTCTGTTTGTACTGGGACCTGGTCAATGTCCGCCTCCTGTTAGAAACAAATATAGAGATACTGTAGATATGGTTACAGGTAACCTCTTGGTTGAAATATGAAGAGGAGACTTGCAGAAGAGACATATCAAGTGTACCTGTTGTTCTGCAGGGTGAGGTCGAGGGTTAACATTTACAACAGGCACGCATCCGTGAATCCAGGCATCTGAAGTTGCTGGCATTGGCTCTGAGTCTTCTGTTTTAGATGCTTCCTCTGGTAGTTCTCCTTCATCTAGGCACAAGATTTGCCGCTCTAGAATCTGTGTGAGGTAGCTCTTGGCCCAGGATGTAGAGAAAGGTGCTAGCTTAAGGGCAAAGACAGGCAACATCATGGATGTTATATGTACATGTTATTATGTGTGGTTGAAATGGATGACAGCAAGATCAATCATTTTATTGGTCTCTCCATGAGTGTCAGTCAGTAAGATGATGTTTTTTTGCATTGAAGTGAAATAATAATAAAAAGCATATATGTCTTTTCAGTTTTACCTGTCTTTCAATGTACACTTTGAAACAACCTTCCATGACCTTGCTCAATAGTTCCTCCATGATCTCCCCCACTGCCTCATCCGCATCCTCCTGGATCAACATGTCCGTCCATTGGGAGTGAGTTAAGCGACCAGGGATAATATCTTCCACTTCCACGTCCTGCACTGGAGGTGTGAACAAGTAGACAGAAGACCTATGTCCTCGCCTTTCAGCTCGGGAGTTGGTTGCAGAGCGACGCATCTTGGCTCAGAAGCTGGAATGAAATGTAAAACTCAAATTAAAAAACAAGGTTGCTAGTGATGATGAAGAGCTTGACATATTTACTGGGGAAAAAAAACAACTATTAAACATGTAACTACATTAGTCCCTATCAGCTGGCATGTTGCTGTGAAAATGTCATATGGTAAACATTACCACCCTCTGGTGGCAGTGATCAAACTTGAAAAATTTTCATTTCTCCATTGGAACTTTGATGTGAAATGATAATGCCCTGAATCATTATAGGACTTTCATTTGCACATGAACACAATCCCATTGCTTACTGTAATTATTTTTTAGAACTTGTGAAATGTCTTAGCTAGTTAAGACTTTAGTTAATGTGTATGGATTGCTAGAAAACATCAACTAGCTAACTAACAGGTTAAGTCACTGTGGAGTCACAAGGTGTAACAGAAACACAGTTGGGGGACAAATTATGTATTAATCTAAACTGCCAAACATTTATATGTAGCTAAATGTGTGTATAATTTGTGTTTTACTAATGCATACATGAATAAACATAATGTTATATGTTTCAGAGTTAGCAGTTTTCATACAGTGTGAGAGGGCAATATCCAATTAGCTAGCTATGCTAACATAAGATAGCTTCACGATTTGTAATTTCAAGTAGGATGTGTTATTTTTGTGAAACAGTTTACATCTTTTAAATCATGTGTCATGCAAGATATGTCGACCATTGGTCATACTATTTATTTTACTATTTATTTTACTTATTATTTATTAAACTGGCTACACATATCACCTTACTGCCGTGTTTAAATTACTTCTCACGAATAATCACTGTTATAATCTCAAATCTGTTTATAACCTTACCAGACACTCTTCTGTGTGGCCCCTGTTTCCGTGTAGTCTTCGGTTGCTCAGCAACCGAGGACGCACGTATGACGTAGTTACGTAGAGGCTGCGTTGTCTCTATGGCTGCAGGACGACGCTGAGGTAATTCTGCTGCTAACAACAAGAGCTAGGAAAGTGCTTCGTTCACATTAACCTTATATGTAATATGTAATGGTCGATCACAACAGCGCCAATGGCTGCTGGGACAATTGCTATGTAATCTGAAGCAAGAGTATTATGTGCAATGTGTGATTCAAAGTTAACAGTGTCCTTTGCTGCAGTGGGCTTCTGGCTAACATACCTAGGATAGCTTACTGCTAATGTTGAGGACTTAGCTTCCAAATAACTGTATGTGTGTTTTTAAGATAAGATAAGATGTTCCTTTATTAGTCCCGCAGTGGGGACATTTGCAGTGTACAGCAGCAAAGGGGATAGTGCAAAAAAACAAGATGCATCAGCTAACACAGTAAAAAAAAAAACAGCTAGACAAAGTGTAACAAAATATGAACCATTTAAATAGAAGGGAATATTAAAATAGGAGCAGTATATACAATATTGACAATAAACAGACTATTAACAAAATTGCACAAGTGGAAAATGATATTGCACAGTGAGAATGAAATGAAATTGCACCTGAAAATGTCAGGTTATTGTCAGTTTTTTGGTGTGTAAGTAGTCTACTGCAGGACGGATAATAATGCACTATACCCACTTTTAACAGTCTCTTCTGCACTATATTCATTTTTTTAATACTCGTGTATCACAGCTGTTACCCTGCACTATATTCAGTTTTAACAGTTTTCTTCATCTCCTTGTATTTTTATATCTGGTATATTTTTTTGTACTTTGTAATTTGCACTGCTAACTTTTTTACTGCCTTTTTACTAATATATTTTGCACTATGGAACTGTGATGCTGGAAACTTGAATTTCCCTCGGGATTAATAAAGTTACTATCTATCTATCTATCTACTGGGAGCAGTGCTGGTTGTGGAGTCTGATAGCTGCAGTTTTTAATGAAAATGCTAATCTAACTCAACCAAACTCTGACTATCGTGACCTTTCTTTTCTTTAGTTATACTGACACCAGATCGCCTTCTGTCATTCATCAACCCACTGCGCTGCTAAAGAGAAGACAGCTCTATCATGTATCACAAGGAGAAGAGCATCCAGATCAAGAACAGCGCCTCGTCGCTGTACAACAACCTGGGCGTGCTGCGCATCGCCCCGCGGCGCCTCACCTACTTCACGGTGGTCCACGCCAACGTGGTGAACATGGTCAGCGCGTCCTGGGACGGACTCAACTACTCCCACCGGCAGCTGCAGTCCAAGGAGCCCAATGTCGCCACAAGCACATCGCTCATCATGCAGGTCAGGCTCTCTCTCTATGCAACATAGGTTATGTGGGCTCCACATGGGTTATGCTGGGGGTACCTGGGTACAAGTGGGTATGGGCCCAAAATGGGCATCTTATCTGGGGCCCACTTGGATCAGTTAAGTAGGTCCCACGTGGGCTCCCTACGTGGGCTACCCAAGTGGGTTCTAGGTGGGTCACTAATGGGAAATTAGTGCATGGGCTCAGAATGGGCAACACAAATGGTGCCCACTTGGGTCAACTAAGTTGGTAACTTTGATGTCAAATTACAATGCCCTGAATCATTATAGGACTTTCATTTGCACGTGAACACAGTTCCATTGCTTACTGTAATTATTTATTAGTACTTGTGAAATGTTATTTTGTTTTACTAATGCATACATGAAGAAATATAATGTTATATGTTTCAGAGTTAGCAGTTTTCATGCAGTGTGAGAGAGAAATATCCAATTAGCTAGCTCAAGGTGGGGCACTATGTGTAAAAAAAGGGCTGCAAATCCTCCACTAATATGCATGCAAGCACCCTCAAACACTTTTAACGATGAGGTTGAAAGTAACCACTTAATCACAGTCACTGTTTAATTTCCAATCCAATGTGTTTTTAGTACAGTGCTAAAATCGTAAAAGAACACCACATCACAAACAGTTAAGAAAGCTTATAAACTTAGCTTATGAAACTGCATTCTTTAATGAGTTGCTGGTAAATATAAAATGATTAATTTGAACATCTTATTTTGTCTTTTGCTCTGGCATACTGCATATGCATTTAGCTGTATCATAAAAATAAAGAAATCCTGTGTTTTCTTTGTAACAGGCTGCATTTTGTGCTCTGCCCTCTCGTGAGCTGCTAGTTGTGACCTCTCAGAAAGGCATCCAGGTGAGTTTTTGTTTGTTCTGCACGGTCATCGGCAGTCTCCACATTTGGAGGAGGCACTGCTACTTCTACTATTTGTATACTTATGTGATTGTGTCTAGTCTGCATGTCTGGACTTAAGTGTGTCACCTAGTGTTCATTTAAATGTGAACCTAAACAAAAGTATGAATGTATGTGTTTTTGCAGCCTTTTACTCTCATATATTATGAATCTATTGTTTTAGATGTATGAATCTGATGGCTCCATCATGGTGTACTGGCATGCACTGGATACTCCGGAAACACCTACAGGTAAACTTGCATGTAAACTGTGGATTTGCTACACATTTAGACACTGACGTGTCTCAATTATTTGTGTGAAAACTCTGTAAAGATTAAATATATTATATAATGCAATATGATAAGATATGATACAGTAGAATATGACACTTGTTGTTCCCAGAAACATGTCAGTGTAGTTGATCCATCCTCAAAACACAAACACCTGATTATTATAATGAAACAAATGATTTTCAGGTATCTACACCTAAATTATTATTATTTTTTTGCTTTGTCAGTTTTAATCATACATATTGCTGGCTTTTTTTGTTGCCCGCACATTTACACACACGTTCATATGTATATATATATATATATCACACATTTGTGTGTGAGAGAAGAGTATTAATCAACAGTTTTATACCTAATCTAGTGCACTCACAGAACTCATTTGTGTCCCAGCTCAGGCCGTGTTTGCTCGGGGGATATCAGCAGTGTGTGAGAGTTATATATGTGTGGGTAAGTACTAAGTGGAATATATTTTTGTTTATTCAAATTACAGGGCAAAACTCTAAAGTGCACATCTCTTTCTGTCTCTCTCTCTCTCTAGGCGTTTCATCCGGTGCAATTCTAGTATTTGATGTTCCCAGTAAAGGCAGTAATATCACCCTATCGGAGGTCCTGGACGGGCACAAGGAGTCCATCACTGACATGGCCTCGGAGTGCGCTGGCAGCGAGGTATGGTGTGTCTATCTGAACCATTGTTGATATGGGATAGTGCTAACTCTTCCAGGAATGACAGACATACCTAAATAAATGACTACTTTATATAAAATACATAATAATCCTCTCTGTTGCTGCTTTCCTCCCCTCAGGTGTGCATAGCTGATCTGGTCAGTGCAGATGATGGGGGCAACCTGTGTGTGTGGAAATCTGGAGAGGAATTTGTGTTTCTCAACCACATCCCCGGCTTTAAGTAAGAAGTATTATAGTTTTGGTGTACAATGTAAGACTGAGCTAAAATAAACTAATACTGACAGAGTGACCTAACCTTAAACTCCTCTTACATTTCTCTCTCTCTATCTCCCTTCCTCATGCATTGTACTTATCTATTCTACATTATGTTCCGTTCCACTGTCCTTTGTTTATTCTTCATTTCCCCTCCTTGCTCTAATCTAATGTCCATTATCTTTTCCCTTAATTCCCTGACGGCAATCATCTTCCATCTCCCTCCCAGTGTGAGCTGCTCATCCGTCAAGTTATGGAAAGGAACATTGGTGGCCGGTTACGGCACGGGCCAGATTCGTCTTTATGAAGCAGTGACGGGAATCCTGCACGCCGAGGTCAACGCCCACGCTCGCTGGATATACTCACTGGACATTGCTCCTTATTCTGGGCTGGTGAGTTGTATAAACCAAATAGATTTTTTAAAATTCACTTTATTGGGTTGGCATTTATCATTTGAAGTGGCACACGGATAACAAGAAGTAAGGATTCATAGATTTTCTAGTTAAAGACAATAATTAGTTAAAGTATTAAGTTTATTTAGCTTTAAAACATGTTCAGGTGTATCTCAAATATTTATATATTATTCATACCATTTGATTTTGCTTTTGCTTTAGCTTTTGTCTGCTGCCGAGGACTCGCTGGTCCGGGTGTGGCACCTGACAATGACCCCAGAGAGCCACAACGTGGAGGTAACTGGACATAAAACATTATACAAAACTCGTTTTCTTAATAGGTTCAGAATCATGGCACAATTTATGGTGGGTTCCTCCCTGTTTAACTTATATTTACTCTCAGTGAAACCCTGACTGTGTGTTTTCCTCATTTCCTCCTAGATTGCCCATTTGCACAACGAGTGTGTGACGGACACACAGATCTGTGGCGCCAAGTTCTGTGATGGCGATGGTTATGCCTTTGCGGTGACGGGCTATGACCTGAGTGAGATTATCCGTTACACACAGTCGTAGGACTTAAAGTATGTGAATGTGAATTTGGTATATTGGAGTGTTTCTGAAAAGATAACATGAGCCAGAGAGAAGAGTCAAAGGGGGCCAGGCTAGGATCTGGAAGGGGGTATTTATCTTTTTTAAGAGAAGCATTGTTTCATGGCATTAATGTTTCTATATCCACAAGGTTTGAAGGAGTACGCATATATCTACAAAAGTAATGTGTTAAAGTTTCTATAAATAGTTTATACAAATGTAAATGTTTTTATGTGTGTGAATGTAGCTTTAAAAAGTTATAAGATATTCTATTATTCTTTCTGACAAACTCATTGTTTGAAGCAGACGGACCATAAACATTTTTGTAAAGAAAGCAGCTGTGTCTGGATTTTAATTTTGCACTTCACAATTGCACCAGTAGATGGGGCTGTGGGTCAGTTATTTTTGAGCAGGGCAATGCCAGTGTAGTGCAAACAGATTTTACTAGAGTTGCCTAAAAGGTTATAGACTGTAGACAGACTATTCGAGAAAGTCCACATTGTGACTGGATACTGTGTGCAGACCACAGGACACAGGCCATTCATCACAGAGGGATGCATAAACATTTTCTGTTGATTGTATTGACTGATTTCTTAGATAAGGTACGATAAACCTTTAGGTTAAGGACAGCAATAGTGCAGATAAATAGAGAAAGACAAATAAATACATGATAAGAGGTATATAAAAAAAACTACAATAAGAATATAATAAAAAATAGAAAACTATAACAAGACAAAAATTGTAAAGTAAAGTGACATGGTGTGTTAAAGTGACAGTGTGATATGTTTTAAGAGCAGCAGAGTCAGCAAAATGGCATGTGACAGACTTCAATGGATAATTAGATTTGTACTTTTATGTACTTCTTTTTTTATGATAAATTTCTTTTACAGTCCAAGACATCTACATCTGGGGCAAGTGTGCGTCTATGATGTCTATGATGTATTCATTACCCTTGCTTTCTTGTTACGCCTCATTTTTTATAGTTCACAGCCATTTTAATTTGATAAAGAAAGTGCTTCAGTGCAGTTACAGTGGAAAAAGAAGGTATTTTGTTTCCTAGAAAATTGCATGAAGAACTAGAAAGGCTTTTATTGAAAACAACCGACTCACTACCATTAATCAACTTTTCAGAATTACTGTGCAAAACCAACGCATGACATAACGTCACAAAGTACAACAGAGATGTTGTTTTCTAGGATCTGTTGAGACGAGCTGAATGTGCCTTAACTGAAAACAAATCTTGCAACGCAGCTGTAAAATCTGGTCTTGCTTATCACAGGTCACATGAGTTTTTTTTTAAGTTCACATCAGACCACCAGGTATCATTGTAATCCCACCCACCTTATCGTGACAAGATAAGAAGAATCAGGTCAGCGAGGAATTGTGTGCTGTTTGTCAGTCTGTCTGGGGCTAAGCATGTATTAAATCCCTGAGTTCTAGTCTTTTCTGGTTTGCAGTCAACACTGGTCACATGACATCAACTGACAGGACTGTTTTGAACCCACACACACAAGGCAGGTTATGTAACTTCAATTTGGTAGGTACCAACTGACAGCCATGCTAATGCTGATTGCCGGATCAATTGTAAAGCGTAAACATGAACACACAAAGTCTTCGTGGAATCAATACTTTTCAGTATGTCATGTTGTGTCATACTTCCCGGCTGCCTGGGGTGGGGTGGCTAGCTATGCTGGCTGGAGAGGGTCAGTGGAGCTGTCAATACCAGATCCCAAATGACAGGGATGCAGAGATTACGTAACTAAGTGGAACAGCGATGAGGGAGGGAAAAGTTGGTCAAAAGTGATGCGTGAAATAAGCACAGGATCGGAAGAGCATATAGAAGTAGAAGAGCTTTTTAAACAAAGGGCCGAGAGTAAAAAGAACTTTTCGCCGAAAAACGTGGAGACAAACAACAGCAGTCATTTATGGTTAACTAAGTCAATAGTTCTGTGCGACGCTCGGCTCTAGTCCCGTACACAGCCCCGGGGCCACTCATGCTGGGTACTGCTACAATACTTGTCAATAGTTGGCTCTTTAGGTGTTACACACAGCTGAGCACACAATGCTGGGGAGACCGGACCTCAACATGAACTGTTCTCAGACATGGATGTGTGAATCTATGTGAACTGTGTATGCAAGTGTGTCAAGTAATAATGGTAATAGAGCAACATTCATTATCCTACTCATATTGATACTTTGAAATATTTTATTAATGACAGTCACATGACAAATTCCGCAAGACCTTCAATGAAAGGCCCCTCAGTGGTCCGATGTGTCACTTTCAGAACAACACACTGACCGTAATATGAATTAGACTCTCTGATGAGTCACCACGGCATGATTAAGGCCCTTTATTCAGCAGTCCAGCTATTAAACCTGCAGTAGGCAGAATGATTTTGGCATCATTGGGCAAAAATTCCATAATAACCTTTCAGCATATTGTAATTCAAGTGTTCTAAGAGATAATTATAGACGTCTGCACCTCCTCATGGCTCTGTTTTCAGGCTTTAAAAAATCTAGCGCGTGATGGGAGACTTTGGCCAATCACAGGTCATTTCAGAGAGAGTGTTCTTATTGGCTGGGCTCCAGCTGGTGGGCGGTGCTTGGTATTTCCTCACCTGATCTCAACATGGCTGCCGGGTCACAAACTTTCTCATTTTACAGCTAAACAGTACACTACAAGATGATTCTGAAAACATTTGAGGCAAGAAATAGGCATTACAGTAACAGATTTATATTTATCAGCGCTGCCCAGTTTGAGGCAGCACTCAAGTTCACAAGAGATTGACAGCCGGCTCAGAGACAGCAGGCTCTGATTGGTTGAGTTCCTCCGGTATGTGAAATCTTGCAGATGCCATTAGGAGCACCAGAGGACACAGGAGGACACAGAGTCACATGTTTTATTCAGATTACCTGTCTCATGCACTACTGTCAGGATATAGCGACCGTTTTCTGTAATCATATTTGCTCCATTTCTATCCACTGCAGCTTTAAGGCACGTGTCAAAGTTTCACATTCTTATTAATCAAAGTTGATTAACCAACAAGACAAGTTTGTTCAGTGGACAATTGCACACGGGTATCGACCAAGCCTGTATTGTCAAATTCCATGCCACAATACAAGCTCATCTGTGACCTTATGTGTTAGTGGGTGTGGTAGGTATCTGTACGTGTTTGTGAACACCCGAGCATGAATATCTTTCAGGCTGTTTGTTTGTGTGTTCCTTCATTATTCTGGTGGAGAAAGAGCAATTTATCCAATGCCCACCCGGCCTTGTGGCAGCTGCCTGGGCCCGAGTCGCTAAGCCTACCGGGATAGAGCCTCACCAGGGGGGATGAAGAGCCTAAAGCCCCTCCAGCCTGCTGCCACAGACAGACCAGACCAGCTCTCTGACGAAGCAACCAGGAAACCAGCTCCTGTAGACATGCTGTATAAATAGATCTTCCATTTTAAACACCACACTGAAATGGGAAGGAGGGGGGTACGACACACTGACAGACCTGGAAAACTGTCACTGCTGACTGACAGACCCTTAGACATAGAGGTGCAAATCAGAACTAGGTCAAATAACATTTGCAAATGATCACAAAATAACAATTGTCAGTTTGTTTTTGTATAGTATGTAAGGGATAATGAACAGCGAGCCGGTCATTGTTGCTGAAGCCTGTCGGGGTTTATTTCACAACAATGACCCGCTAGCTGTACATTATCCTGCTTATTACACGGCTGCTTACTTAAGAAATCAATAATTTGACATAAAACGGTCCACTAGAGTCCGATATCAGAACTGCGCCCATAGCAACGGTCTGTTATACATAGCAACGGTCTGCTATAAAGAAATAACAGACCCTAGAACGCCGTGATTGACCAATCAGAATTGAGTATTCAACAAAGCCGCGTTATAAAGTATATTATAGCATATCACATGCAATACTAATAACTGCACTTTATTTGTTGCATGCATATGTAGAACTGGGTATTGAATTTCAGTATTTTTTATGTAAGCATAGGCTGAAATGTTTCCATAGCATTTAAAAAGTGGCACTGTGTCGTAAACGCTTAAATGCTTGGTGAGAGCCTTGATTACTTATTCTGCATGAGATATTTTCTGATTTAAACCCACAATAACTGATTTCTTTGGCCACTTGGGAGCAGTTGACATGTCATCACCTTTAAAGTTGATATGGTGGATTTGTTAGCAAACGTTTGCTCACACATCTAGCAGTTTAAGAGCAACATTGTCATTCATTTGTTGAGTTTCTGGCTGCCTGGCAAATATGAGTCCAATTTTGATTCTCTTTTAGCTCTGCTTTTGGTTTCCACCAACACCGTGAGAGCTGTGAGAGTGAATCAAATCAGTAAACTAAACAATGAGCTGAAACTTGCTATCTAGCTTTGTAAGCCAAGGGGAGCTGCATATTCATGTAATAATTGTCTCAAGGTTCATCACCACGAGCCGTCCCTTCCACATTGTATTATTGTTTCACACTTCCACTTGATTTTATTATTATAAAAATATTGATTATATCCACTTTAAATTTCCTAATTTTAGACTGTTTTTAATTGGGGCAAAACATGCTGTAACATTTGGAGTCGTTTAGGATAGTAACATTGAATTATTCTTTTCATATGGACTTTAACTATTCTACGCAGCTGACGTGGTGAAATGTTATGCATCACATCTTGGCAGGTGAAACAGGTTAAGAAGAACAGAGAGAGGGTGTGTAAATATCTATGATTTCATTATGGTGATTATGATAGTTGGAATGTGGTGTGACTGCAGTGACGTGACAAGCTCATCCAGTCAGCAAACATGCACCTATGACAGAGCCGGGTTAATAGCAGTGTTGTGGTTTAGCTCTGTTTTATTGCTACAAATTAAGCCATGCCAACCCACCCACCGTGGCAGCCACAGCTTCTGTGCATCATTAGACTGTTCCACGGAAAACCACACCCACACAATGTCGTGGCAGGACAATCCACCCTTCCTGTTTATGTGGGCCTCTGATTTGGGGGGGAAAATATCGCAACATACAGTACTGACTGACTCACTGTATCCCAGATCTTCTCTGGAAATCACAGCCCACGCGAAGACAAGTTGAGGCTCCACTGATGAATGAACGACAAGGGTACATACCATGTTGTCAGACTTGGTTGAAATTATTCTGAATGGAAAAGGCTGCTGAAAGTCTCGTTAAAAGATTTGACATTTCATTAATTATTCATTTTAGGTTCCTAATCAGTTTGGGTATATCAAGACTATGCTTTTGATGAACCATGTGGAATGAAGTGGAAGCATAGCACTGTTGAACTGGACGCCAGAGATGGGAGAAATGCATCCCTGCTGTTAGGCAAGGTCATGCGGGACAGCTTAGAATCAAACGAGAGGACATGAGACCATCCTTGACTCCAGGATTGGTTGTTTTATTTGATGCCATTTATGTTGTAAAAAATGGAAAGTGAATACAGGGTTAAGTAGACACTGACCATTTAGGTGTAGTCCATTAAACAGCAGCGATTAGTTGGTCAGTTCTGACCTCCCCTCACACACACACACACACACACACACACACACACCCTTGCATATCCCCAGTAACGTCATTTAGAAGGCATGGGTAGGCAATGGGACTTAAGTGCATTAGATTAGAGTAAATAAACATGATCAGACCCTGCCATCTGCACTTGGATGGCATGGTTGCCTAGCACTGGGCACTGTTTGGATTGTCTGACGTTGATGTGCTGACGTTGGAGTGTGTGTTATTGTGTGTGTTCAGGCATATGCGTGTATGTGGCCATGTGTGCAGATGGCACCACTCAAATGATGATGGATTCATTTTCTAGACAGTCTTCCAAATAAAGTCTTGTCTCCGATTTGAATCAGTGTCTGTGTACGATTGTGTGTTTGTGCATGTGTTTAGTCTTAGGTTTAGTTTTGGCAGATATTTATTATAATAATATGATCAGTGATAATTGCAATAACTTGTTTTCACACCCTTCTTTCAGTAAAGGACATTTTTATCATCGAAATAAAATATTTGATTGTGAGACAACACTAGACTGGCATGCTTTGTGTTGTTTATTCCACAGAACTGAATATAATACAATAGATCACTCTCATGGTCAATCTTTTAGACATCTGCTTTATGAAACTGATCAAAATTCAGTTGCTTTTAATTCCCAACCACTCTTTCCCCCCCCCCTCACACATAAACACTCCTTTTATTACCTCTAAGTGTGTGGAGGAGAGAGTTATTGAGTCTCAAAATAGAGTCACAGCAATAATAACAGCAATATCCTGGCAACCCATATCATTGTGCTCTGTCAGTGAGACTGCTAATAGGGTTAATGTGAAAGAGATGAATGGGCGTCTTCGGGGCTCAACCTGGATTTGAAATATACATAAACATTTCCATCAAACATTATGTGTGTTCTTTGTTTCTTTGCATGGGTGCATAGGTGTATATATATATATGTGTGTGTGTGTGTGCGTGCGTGTGTGCGTGTGTGTGTGTCAGACAGAGAAACAGAGAGAAATAAATGCAGGCTTTATGAGTGGACCAACTTGGCATTCACCTCAGTGCGCACACACCATTCCTAATTGGCAGCCATGGAGAAAGCCCAGGCAAACTAGCACTGCAGACACGTCATACAGAGAGGTTATCTGGTGCACCAACAGAAAACAGACACGGAACAAATATTCATTTTAATCATCTCAGTGTCAAGATGCACCAAGAAACAAAAGAGTGCATTTAGTATTTTTTAAAAATTTGTGGTAAAGGAATAAATCAGCATGGTGATTTTTTAACAGCAGTCTTTTCTATGGTTATTGTTATTGCACGTATAAAACAAAAAGGAAACTGGTTGATTTTTAATGTGAACCCCAACCGTACCACCACAGAGAGGGCAGTTTCATATAGCACCTGCTGTGTTTCAACAGAGAGTCTACAGTTCAGCTCTGGTGTGCATGTGTTGCGTGTGTGCATGTGTGTGTGTGTTAGTGGTTGGATCGGAAATCATTAATCAAAGCGACGTTTGTTCTGACAAGTTAAGCTCAAATCAGTCTGAGGACGAGACATTTTAGTGAAACAAAAGTAGATCATCTTAAAATGTCAAATTCATTCTTTAGTGTCATGGTCCTGGGCTTTTTCATAGTCTGTTTCCTGTTTTATTTTGGAAAATCTCCTCATGTGTCATGTCTGGTTTTGCTTCCTGCCTTCCTTTGTGTGTTTTCCTGCTTTTGAGGTTGACTTTCGTGCCCTTATGAGTTTCACCTGTTCCTCATCTGCTCTGCTGTCACCTGTCCTTCCTTATCTCCTTCCTTTCCTTGTGTATTTAGTCTTTGTGCTCCCCTTGTCTTTTGTCAGTTTGTCCTCGTTGTCTTTATTAATGCATGGAGTATCTTTACGGGTATCTGCCTGCTATTTGGACTCTTGTCTTGTAAGCTTTTTGCTTAACTGATGTATTTTCCTTGTATCAGCCCAGCTCTTAGTCTGCATTTGGGTCCTTCCTGTCTGTGCTGCTCCCTGCACCACAACATTCAGAGTGTAACTTTTGTCATAAGCTCTAGTGCATGCTTTTCATTCATAGTTGATTGAGTAACCTTTTCCATGCCAGGGATATGGTTCCTCAGCAGCTCATTTCTAGCAATGCTCTGCCACACATTCACACCTGGTTGCATCCCAGTATGAGCATGATGTGCATCTTTTACTGTCGGATACTGTCTATAATCCATAATGATTCCATAACTCCACATATTTATTCTTTCTCGTCATGCTTTCTTGTCCCATAAATCTCTACTTAGACAATAACATAGCTTTAATATTAAGAATTAGGAACTGTAAACTGCTAATTTTGCATTGTAACCATAAAGAAAAACTTTTTGGTTCCCTGGGGTTTTATTATGGGGTGGATGTGGCTCAGCGGTAAAGTGGATCGTCCACCAATTTGAAGGTCCGTGGTTCAATCCTCCAGTCCACATCTTGACGTATCCTTGGACAAGATACTGGCACAATCCCAATGTGGACACTCACAAACTCACAGACTTTGAGATGCGTTCCCGCAAAGTCCGTGAGATTTTAGGGCTGTCCCACTGCCTAATCGTCAAGTCCTTGAAGGCTCTCTCGCAGACATTTTGAGCCCTTTATGCACACTTTCTGCAAGTCTGCATTTCTGCAGACTTTGCCTGAGGGAATAACCCACAATAGTATGGCCTTGTATGGCAGCCTCTGCCATCAGTGTATGAATGTGTGTGAATGGGTGAATGCTGACATGTAGTGTAAAGTGCTGTGGTCAAAAGACTAGAAATGCGCTAAATGCAAGTCCATTTACCATTAGAATTCTATATCTTCTATTGAATCCAAGAATAAAGAAAGTATACATTACGTAAGATAATACTAATAATTTAGTTCTTGAAGGCTCACAACGCACATGTTTTCATATCAGAAAAGATGAGTTGGAGTGGTGCCCTACTTACCCTCTTCACCCAACACATTCCCCAGCTGTTCTGTCACTCTCCATTAATGCACCACCAACACACGCACATTAATTGTGTACCCACATATACTGTATGCAACCACATACTAATAGCCTTATACAGACGATGACCCATAGAAGCAGTCAGAGTGGTTTGAACTTTAACTGACTGGCTCTGACTTCATTATTGTTAGTTCATTTGTTTTCTTGCTAAAATCACTGGACATGATCGTAAGCCTTCCATGACTAAGACTCCTTCAAAAAGTGTGTTTGTGTAGTATCACATAACAGAGGGCGAGGGTAAGAAAGAGACAAGTTGTGAGTCTCCTCTGGTTCTGACTATTACATTGTACTCCACTTCATCTGCCTATTACAGTTAATAGTTCTATAAGATGAACTCAACTCTTAATCATGATGACAGTGTTTAGCAAGAATGGGGAAGGCTGGAGGAAGAGAAGGAGGGTCATCATTGTTTTGATATAAACTCTGAAAGCAGATGATATCTCAGGAGATTAAAAACTTAAAAACCACAATACTGGGCAGAGGATGTCTTTTAGTTTTGCTTTATTGACTTGGTACCTGTCCCCCTCCACCCATCTGGCCTCCTGCTTGCCAGCCAGGACACAGTAAGGTAAATGGAGCAGAAGTACAAACACTGCAATCTGGTCATTATGCTCCTGAGAAAGCTGTCGGACCTCCGTGAAAAACGCAGTGACCCACACACCCTTCCATTAGGGCCAGTCACTCCCACACTGCATGCCTCTGTGGATGGAGGGAGAGGAAAAGAGACAGAAGTTTGGCTATGAGAGATGGTCAGAGGAGAAGAGACCTCATGTTCTTGGAAGACCTTAAGATGCTCCTGCTTTGACGTTGACTCACCGGTGAGGAAACCATTAAACACACACACACACACACACACACACACACACATTTACAGAGTATCCAAAGGAGACTTGAAGGCCCAGACCTCGCATAAATACAATATGATCAGTGGGTGTGTTCCTGTATTTTTCATTAGAGCAATGAGAATGACAAAGCTCATGAATATAAAGCCCCCTGGATGGAATCTCAAACCTCCTGTTCCCTGCTGAGCGTCATAAGTCACGTAAACAAGAGACAGAGAAACAAAAAGAAAGAAAGAGAGAGAGAGAGAGAGAGGTAAAAAGGAAGAAATAAGAAACGAACAGAGAACAAAGGAAGAAAAAAGAGATACCAGAAGAGAGATTGGGAAAGAAAGACAGGAAGAAATAGAGAGAGAGAGAGAGAGAAAGAGATCAGAGTTTGTCTGGAAAATACAACCAATGGATGTCAGGGCAGAGGTAGCTGTGCTCGTCCCTGTTTCCATGGCGACCTGAATGTGCTGTCGGTGCAGTGACGCCAGTTGGGAGTATTGCGTTGCGGCCGTGCTGACATGAGCCACACGTGCCAATGCCCAGCTGACAGCACTGAGCATACGCCAGCGTCTATTCATAGCACCTATAAGTGACACCCGGGAGGGACGCAGACAGCCCGGAGTGTAGGCCAAGGAGGCCAGGTGCCCAGAACTGGGTTGGGTTCTGGCCCAGGACTGGATGGCACCCCTTGATGATGGAGGTGGATGGATGCATGCAGAGATTGAGGGATGAGCTCGTGGTGGGGGTTATGTCATCTTTTCTCTGATCTCTGTCCACATTGACAAAGTGACATCTGGCCCCTCAGTCACCACGAAGAATTACACAAATCCCTGCTTTTTTTAGGCCTCGAAACATATGCACATGCACAAAGTGAGCATGTGTGTGTGAACATACCCACAAATGGGGAAAAGTAACCTACGCAATCGTGGTGGGGTCATGAGGGGTCAAACAGCACTTGTTTTGAGGCACATGTTCAGGGTTCAAGTTCAGCTTTATGTGGATGCAATGGCCAGGTCAGATGCAAAAAAGCAGCATATAAAAATGCACAACATACTGTAAATAGGCTACTGACTGCATAAGAACATAGTTGCAGAAAACATATGACATATGAGGATATAGCTGTTACGTGGGGGCTGCAGAACTGGTGGACACAGACAGGGAGGTAGGAATGAGTTGAGTTTTATTGTAGAATACGGGGGTGGCAGTGGCAAGGCCTTAGCTGAGAGTCCAGTGTGTAGATGATTGAAATCCAAATTGGTCCAGAGCAGAATCCTGTGAGTAGCGGAGCCGTTGCGGGTGTCCAGAGCAGAGGATGGCAGGAGCTGGAGCACAGCAGACGAGACTGCAAGGACAGGGAAAAAACAGGGTCAGAAGAGGTTTTCTGAAAACTAGAAACTTTTGCAGAAACTGGCTTGATGCATAGAGGAAGCAGGTGCGATCTGGCAGCATGGAAGTGCCAGGGCTGAGTATACAGTAAGTAGAGATTGTGTTTATGGAAGAGGTTGCAGCTGGTGGGGCTCTGCTCTAACTCCTGCACACCTGTAGACAATCACAGTTTTTTAATGGGTTTTAACACAAGCTTAAGACATTTTAACATTTTGTTCTACAACATAAAATACATCAATAAATACCCCACTTGTGAATTTTGAAGCCTTTATGTGTGTTAAATAAGGCGGTTGCTAACAAGTGGCTAAATGAGACTACTAAACGTCATCAAGCCAACTTGTCCGCCGTTACAGCCTCGTTGTTTATACTTGCACTCATGTGACCATGGTGTAGTTCGTTTATAGCCTAGCGTTTGCTTTTAAATTCTGGCGATTGCATTTACACTTCAAAAATCATAAAAGTTGTGTTCATTTATTAAGATTATCTTGCTGAACAAAATGTGTAAATATCATAAATATCATCTTATTTTCTGCATTAATCCAAATCTCTTTGGCTTTTTGTCGAGGGAACCAGGGTGACGCTAACTTCCTGGTTGGCCTCCAAAAATACGTCATCCCTGGAGCACTCTGTTAAGAAGGTGTTGAATTAAAGGTGGAGGGCATAGAAGGGGATGTTTTTTTTTCCAAACTGCCAGTTCCTGGAGGATCTGAATAGGAACACATAGTTGATTAATATGTATGACTCTAGTGACCCACGACTTCCTGGCTCAGCAGAATCATGGGGTGAGAGATGGATGTGCTTTCTCTCTCTCTGACTCACAGTCATTTCATTTTAGTCACATTTCCTGTTTTGTTTTGGGATGTGTAATTGAAAAAGATTAGCATACAATTTATCTGTCTTCTACGTGTTCTCGTCTTTTGTCTTCAAAATCTGATTTTGAATCGAGTCAAATTAGATTACATTTACTGTAATTGTGTGTATATATAAATATGAACTAGAATTACCGCCTTGTAGTTGTATTCCTCTGCCTACCAGTCAAGTTCCAGTTTACATCCATGTCTGTCCAAAATGTCATCATTTCATCATTTTATCCTCTTAGACATTTGAAATTGTCACAATTAGCAAATTAATTCTTGAGTTATGGCCAAAAATGTGTTTTGTGAGGTAACAGTGACCTTTGACCTCCAAAATCCAAGCAGTTCATCCTTGAGTTTCTTCAAATTTGTGCCAAATTTGTGCCAAATTGGACGGACGGACAACCTGAAAACATAATGTAGGCATTAAAATATGGAGTGCAACTTACATTTTAGTGTCTCTTAAAGCAGACTGTCACTGTACAAATAAAAGTAGAACATCTAAGAACTGTTTTACTGACAAGATGGCAAAAAATAATGCTACAATCACTCAAAATTTAACAGAAAGTCTCTGTTGAAATCCTCTGGAATCTACTTTTTCTAACATGCACAAGTATTCTCTGTATATTTTTAAATAAATTAGATTTCTTCTTGAAACAGTTCATATTGGTGGTGACACTGACACTGTGGCTCACATCAATTGTAAGACCTCATGAATGATCTGTTTACAAATCAATAACTACGCCACAAAGCCGAGTTGTAATCATCTTTCTGAGCGTGGCTGCATTGTGATGCCAATTTACCTTCACACCACGCTGCCCAGAACGTGGTACAGTTGGCAAGAGGGCTGGAAACACCAAGTCAGTGCCTCCTTTGTGAGAGATTGTTCAAGCTCAATTGGTACTTGTGTAACTCTGCTTTGTCTGTGAGATCAGGCAGAAGAATAGCAGAGGCTCTGAGGCGAAGAGAGGCCCATTGTGGTCAGTCAGCGCCCATGGTTGGATGTCATTGTGGTCTTTTGGTGGCTGGTGTCAAAGGCCATTGTGGCTCCTAACATGCCGCAGTGGAGGTGCAGAGTTGCTGAGTGAAATCGATCTGAGCGCGGACAAAGATCGCCATTTTGTGTGTCTGTGAGTTTTGCATTGTTTGTTTATGTGCTCGTATGTGTATTTCAGTCTGTGTTGAGTGCTGTGTTTGTTTGTGGAAATCGAGCCGACGCAGGCCTTTCACACCACTGGGATCAGCAGTTTGCCCCCTCAGGAGAGAGACTGACAGACAGAGAGAGGGGTGAACCATGTGAACGCCCCCATTATGCCCCTATTGTGCCCACGCGGCTGCATCAATAGCGCTACAGCAGAGGCCATTGGCAGTGGAAAAGTGCTGTACAAGACACTTTGAGATAAAGGTTCAGTACACCTGTGTGCGGCACGAAGAAGAGGGGGGACAAAAGAGCCCTAATGAGAGCAGAGAAGTGGATGGACTGAATATGCATGCAGTCATATGACCTTCAGCGTACTGAATGTCAGCAGAACACAGGAAACAAATAGAATAGAAACAGCATGATGTTCCACCACCCATCTATACTGGTGTGTGTGTGTGTGTGTGTGTGTGTGATGACTCCCATGTCTGCTGGCCACAGCCTGAGGACGGTTGCCTAGGACTTGCATGCACATTGAGATGGGAGCAAGCCTGGGCAGGTCGCTCCTTTCAGATGCTTGGCTGAGCAGCAGTCTTATCTGTGAGAAACATGGGGCCTCTCAGTCAGGCATGTATGCTTTTGTCAAGTTAAGGACAGAGTTTGCATACACAGAAAACAGCATTTTTTTTTTTAAATAGAAATGCTGACGAAGATGCTAAAATGCTTTTCTGACAGCTCAAATAAACAAGTTGACACTGAAGACTGAATTAGAGTGCAGTTTTTTGTGTCATTTTGTACATTCTTGCCATCCTGTCCCTGCTTGTTTTCTAAGTGGAAGTTTAATACTTTGTGATTTGATTAAATCGCCATAACTTAGTTCAGCAAAACCCTGAAAACACAAGCTGTCTGGCTATTGTCAGTGTGTGACAACTGAAGAAGTCCCTCCATGGAAATGGACCCAAAGAAACCCATACAGAGGGATGTTATGTACAGTACTGTCATGATGCCAGTGAGAGATGCTGTGGTTTTACTGGGTATCTCCTGGGTATCAGTGTCAGAAGAGTTTGGCCAATTATATTAACATTGATGAGACTGAGCACAAGTTGGGCGACTAAACTGTCTGAATAACGCAGACGGGACACCACAGTATCTGTTCTGAACAATGAGGCTGGCAACCTACTGTACTACACAATAGAGTTTTACCAGACTTGAACATCCACCCAAATAGTTTCAAAATTGGCTGGGTGGGGTAGTTGTAAGGACCAAAACAAAGGTGTCAAAATGTTCTTTTGCTGCCTTGCACAAACACGCAGGTTTGAAGTCAGCAGTGTGACAGATTGATTAACGACCGGCTTTTAAGCTATTGAGGCATCTGAAGTGCTACTGAAGTGCTCTTGAGCAAGATCACAGGAACATCTTCCTGTGAATTTCCAATGCAGATATGTGTATTGATATCACAGTATATGAAGTGTCACATACTATTGCGGATAAGGCAGCACCTAACAATTATTTTTCGAGTAATCTTAAAGATTATTTTCTCGATTAATTGATTCATTATTTGGTGCATAAAATGTCAGTTGGCTATCACAATTTCCCAAAGCCTAAGGGGATGTCTTCAAATGTCTTGTTTTGTCCAACCAACAGCTCAAAACTCAAAGATATTTTATTTATCATCATAATAGACTAAGAAAACAAGCAAGTATATTGGAGAAAGTGGAAACACAGCCGCAGAGTGCAAAACCGTGGTAATGCCGTTTGCCTCACTCAGGGGACATCCTTACCTAATAACAGTACTTTAGGAGCAACAGAAGTCAGAGAAAGTCGGCTGGTGGTACCACGGTTTTGCACTCTGTGGCTCATGTTACCGAAATTTCACAAGCGTATTAGAGAACTACAGTGGCCTTCAGGTAATGTAAAAACGGGAAATGCTCTCTCTAGAGCCAGTGTTTGGTTTGTCTGTTCTGGGCGTGGATGCATTAAGAGAACTGGATACAGTTAGCAGGGCGTCCGTTCATTCCTACGAGAGTTGCTCAGTGGCGCATGAAGCCAAAATGGCTCGACTACCGAGTGATAAAATACTCTGATCATCCGGCGATATTCCGCATCCATTGGGCCCATAGCTAGAGTTTCCTTTAACTCTGGGAGGCGGAGTTTTTTTATAAAAAAAAAAATATATCCGCTGATTTGCGGACATCTTTTTCCCAATTTAAGTCTATGGGGAAAAGTCTCTTTGGGCCCAATGGCATCACATGACGGATACGGAAGTTGTAGTACCATCATTTGGCCACTACGAAAATTTGCTTCAAAGACTGGCGCTCTTCCAAGGGGCTTGGTTCGGGGCAACATAGCGGACTCCGTGAAGAGGACCTGCTCCCTACATAGATATGAAGGGCTCATTCTAAGCTAACAAAAAACAATTTTGAGTTTCTATTCTGCAAATAGTTCCCCCGAAATGTTACACACTGTTCCTTTAAAGATGAATTGATTATCAAAATGTTTCATCACTAATCAATTAATTATGTCAGCTTTAATTGTGCATTATGTGAGTCTTACACAGGTTGCAATACAAAACAATTAACTAATTATGTTACAATACTGCATATAGATACTGTAGGTTTCTCACCAATAACTCATGCTTGCACTGTATCTGAAAAAAATCAAGGTTTTCATCATGTGAAAAATTACTTTTGAATTTCTTAAAGGTCCCATATCGTGCTCATTTTCAGGTTCATACTTGTATTTTGTGTTTCTACTACAACATGTTTACATGCTGTAATGTTAAAAAAAACTTTATTTTCCTCATACTGTCAGCCTGAATATGTCTGTATTTACCCTCTGTCTGAAACGCTCCGTTTTAGCGCATTTTGACGGAATTGCAACAGAATTGCGTTGCTAGGCAACAGCTTGGGTCCATGTGTACTTCCTGTCAGCTGATGACATTCACATTACACTGCAACCAGGAAATAAACTGGGACACATTTAGAATGTTTACATTTAAAATTGTGTAAAGGGTCTAAATATTGCATATTTGTGAGATCACGAATGGGCAGAAATCCTCACAGCTTGTTTTAAATACAGAGTTTCTGAATGAATGGCTGCGTGTATTTCCCTGCGGCTTGAGTGTTTAGATACTTTCACAGTATTTATATAGGACTTAAGCCTGCTTTATAATAAAAAAAAAAACATTTTTTTTTTTTATAATATGGGACCTTTAAGATGGTATGCCAAGTCAAAAAGTGCTAAAAAAATAGCCTAAAAAAAATCTTATTTAGAATATGAGACGCACAAATATGAGAGTCCCTATAAAATAATATCATCAGCCCTGATTTTTCTATGTCCCCTATAGGAATATGATGCCTGGAGGGCTGGCACACTCTCCCTACTTTATGAATGGATGGGTGTGGCACTGGGTGACTAGCAATGAGGCTTGTCGTCACTGCGCTCGTTGATAGGCGCTGGCGTGCTGCTGTAGTGGGTGAAGGCTGGTCCGGAGGAGTGAAACATAACTGGGCTCTGCCACCGCTTGGGAGAGAGACAACGAGAGAAGGAAAGGGGAGAGGAGAGGAGACAGACAGAGACAGCAGCGAGGACTATAAACTTCTGGTGAGAGACATTTTGGTGAGATATAGATAGATAGGGGACTATAGGATACAAAAAACATGGGATGCGATATGACAATTTTATTATAGGGATATGTTCTTTTTTAATATGTGAAGTGAACAAATCAAATAAGCATTAGAGATGAGATCAGATCAGACAGATGTGATGCGATGAGGATTGAAATGCATGCGAGCTGATATAGAAATTGGTGGAAAAAAAAAATCCCATCTGTGATGTATAAAGTGAAAATATTTAAGAGAATAAAATCCAGCAGCACTGCTGTGTGAAAACAAACAAGACAGACAAAAGAAAAAGTCGAGGTAAGGTTCTCCCTCCTCCATGTGCTCTCCTCTCCTTGTAGGTGTGACAGAAACAACAAAGGGGACGTGGTGGTGCAAAAAAAAAAAAAACTCGCATCAGGACCACAGCCCAGACAGACAGATCGCAGCGGAGAGAGGAACACAATAGCTGCTGCAAACAAGAGCATGTCTGCTGCTTTTTTTGTGCAACATGCAGCAGCAGTAGTCTTCATCTAATTACATTCTTCCTTCCTGCGCGTCTCTCCTTCTGGTTGCAACAGTCGGGAGTATTTTTTTTCTTTCTTTCTCCTGTCAGTTCTGGCAGATCTTCAGCGTTTTAGAGACGGAGCAGATCATTTTTGAGGACGTTCAAGTTCCAGATGTTTTAAAAAACATGTGAGTTGTGTGATTTAGATGTTGTCATCCAGAGCGATGCTGTGTGAAGTGATCGCATGTGTGTTTGTGCTCTGCAGTTTAATGGGAAGAAGAAGAAGCAGCAGCGAGAGACGAGACGAGAGAGCTGCCTAGAATAAACTGAAAGGGAGAGGAGGAGGTGTAATCTGAGAGAGGACGTCGAGGAGAGAGAGAGAGAGAGAGACCTGAAGATTCCAGAGGTGGATGTCTTTTTAAAGGTAGGAGAACAAAATAACTCAGTGTTTTAACTTGAAGAAAACTGTGTATATGCTCGCAACAAACAGCTCAGACCACGTGTGGATAGATAATGGTTGCATAACGGTTCAGTTAAGTTTATGTTTGTTCACAGTTGTGCACTTCTGGACAAAACCTCAGGCTGAACTTTTTAACTTCTGCTCCGGACAGTATGATATTGTTAACTAGGATGCAAACTTTATTAATTCAATTTGGGTGTGTCACTTGAAGTCAACCCAAGACCAAAAAAATCTGCATAAAACTGATAAAAGTCATGTGACATCAGCCCTAAAAGCTAAAGAGGCAGTTTTTTTTAATTATTACTTTTATTGCTTGTTATGCTTTGGTTCTTTTTTTTTTTTTAAAGTATGGAGATATTGAGTAATAATGGTGTACTCAAGAGATATCACACAATGTTACATTGGGGAATGATAGGAATAACAATTTAGAAAAAAGGCAACGCAATTACTTTTTATGAAAAAGGTGATTATAATTCCAAGTATCAAAGCGGCAGCAGGCAGAATATTTTTTATTGTCATTAGGCAAAAGATCCATAAAAACCTTTCAGCATATTGTAATTCAAATGTTCTGAGAGAAAACTAGACTTCTGCACCTCCTCATGACTCTGTTTTCATGCTTTAAAAAAATCTAGCCCATGACGGAAGACTTTCCAATCACAGGTCATTTCAGAGAGAGAGAGAGCGTTCCTGGTGTTTATTCAACGGAGGCAGCTGTCAATCACCTGCAAACTCCGATCAAACGGTCAAACTAGGCAGTGCTGATCAAATATCAATATTCTGTTACTGTAATGCCTATTTCCCAACTCAAATGTTGTCAGAAACATCTTGCAGTGTACCGTTTAGCTGTAAAATGAGAAAGTTTGCTCCGGCTGGGGGGCGGGTTACGAACTTTCTCATTTTACAGCTAAACAGTACACTACAAGATGTTTCTGAAAACATTTGAGGTGAGAAATAGGCATTACAGTAACAGAATATTGATTCATATTTGATCAGCGCTGCCTAGTTTGACCGTTTGGTCGGAGTTCGCGAGTGACTGACAGCTGCTCAGAGACGGCAGGCTCCAGCTCAACTCTGGTTGGTTGTTTTCTTCCGGTCTGTGAAATCTTGCAGATGCACATGTTTTTTTTCAGATCTCATGCATTACTGTCACGATACAGTGACTGTTTTATAAAAAAAAATACTTTTTTTAATCATATGTCCTCCAATTCTACCTACTGCTGCTTTAATAGATATTAAACAGCATGCAGTCAATATTATAGTAGTTCAATGATGCCAAAATACTTAAGCTGCCACAATCTTAATATGATCTCACCATAAGTACCTCACACTGTGTATTTCCCTGTGGGCAATTAAAAAAAAGGCTGTATTAGCTAACTTTATTTGGCTAAGCCCAGGTGAGCTTTATACTGTTTTAATCAGGTTCTCTTTGATGATACAGTAACCAATCAGTGACTCAGTCTGTACTTTGCAATAGTCCAGTTTGCTCGGCTTGGTAAAATACGGATATCGCCACCACCTGCAGCCTGGATGAGTGAGTCCATCCAGGCTTGAAGACATAGCTGAGGAGTGCAGTCATGCAGTGTCTACGGAGCCAAACAGTGGCTGCTGTAGTTACTGTATATGCTAAAGCATACACTGAGGCCAAAGCATGGGAGGAAACTTGGTATCTCTGACAAACAGCCAAAACAGCATCCAGTTATCAGCTACACCAACACAAGAGTCGAATATTTCCTGTAATTTCTTTTATGTTCCTTCCTCTTCATTTTTCCTACACTGTGAGCACAGAGCAGATGGTGGGGAGGGAGGTGGGTGGGGGCCGGGGGGTCTGATAGAGTTGACATCAGTTCCTCCGCTCTGTCCTGCTCCTCTGTGTTTTTCTATCAGCTGTGGAATTTGAACCATTCTTTCTTTGGGGGTGAGGCCCGTCCCTCTGTTTGCCCCTGCTCAGAGGAGTGGGTTGTCTCCAGAGGCGGCTGTGAGTGTGTGTATGTATGTATGTGTGTGTGTGTGTGTGTGGGGCTTTCCAGTAGAGTTGCACACCAAACATTCCTGGCTGCCGGATGGTTGTCTGGTGGGCCAAGTCCACACAGCTGGGAGTCATATAAGAAGCTGCGTCTTTGTGTGAGTTAAGCAATATCGCACACACATTTGGTCACATGCACACACACACACATGCTGACACACATAAACACATATGAACCCACATCTCCCCTCAGCTGGATCCAGAATGACTTGGGGGCTGTGAGATGTGTGCAAAGTGGGAAAGTTTGTATTGTTTGCATGCATGCATATGTCTGCTAGGATGGAGAGTTGTAATCATTAAAATGCTCAAGCGATCCCCATTGAAAGACTCAAAATTCACATCCTTGGATGCTAACACAGGCATTCACACATAGAAAAAAGAAACTAACAGAGACTCACAGTCAGCGTACAACAGTGTCTCCTTCTCTTCCTAACACCACATGATGTTTGTCCTCCTAAGTAAGTTTTGGAGAGAGAGAAAACATGGTGGGGAGGAGGGGGAGCGAGAGAGAGAAAGAGAAGCAAGTGATTGTGCTGGTGATGGCAACTGTGCAGTTTGTTTCTCTCTTATTGGCTGCCTCTTTGGTTGTTTTTTAAACAGGGTGTCAGTGAGCAAAGAATGTGTATGCAAGAGCAGAAAGCAGAGCGAGACAGCGAGGGGAAAGTTAAGGAGCGTTTAGGCCTTGTGGGCCGAGAGAAGAGAAGAGAAGAGAAGAGAAGAGAAGAGAAGAGAAGAGAAGAGAAGAGAAGGAGATTGTTTGGAAATGAATAAGAGAGAAACTGAGCTGTGGAGAGTCGAAAGAATGGAGGAAAAAGGAGTGCGGATCCTGAGGAAGAGGGACGCGAAGGGGTTTTGGCTGAGGGGAAACTGGAGCAGAGCAGGCTGAGGGAGTGAGAAAGAGAAAGAGAGATTGAGAAAGAGAGCAAGCGAGAGAGAGAGTATGTCAGGCGCTAGACTGCAGATGACTGTAAACAAACTAAATCAGAGGGCAAAACCTCACGTCTTTTCCCACTTCCTCTTCTAAGATTAAACAGGAAAACAATGGTAAGGAAAGGATCTAAATAGAAAAAACATTTAAATAGAAACAGTTAACCTTCCCCCTTCTTGAAGAAAAGGCTTTGTTAGCTTCTCAGAGCAAAAAAAACCCTCTTTCACAACCGTTTCCACGTTTAACTCCTTTGAACATCTGTTTTAACTTCCTCTAATGTGGCAATCCGCTGCACTGTCACTAGCACTCTCTGTTTCTACTGTATGTGTGTGAGGCCGAGTGTGATCAGCTTTACAGGCCTATGCAGCTGGTCTCAATTACAGTGTGCAAACAAAATGCCACAATTAGTTTGGTCCACTAAACAATAAAAACGATATGAAATCAAACACATATGCCTGCAACACTCCTATAATTCCATGTACATATGCCAGAAGTAAAACACCGTCCTTTACAAGGTCAGACAGCTCATGTGTGAGGGAATGGGCTGTGTGTGTGTGTGTGTGTGTGTGTGTGTGTATGTGGTGAGAGACGTGGATAGGAAGGTGTCGTGTCGCTAGTGAGGACAGTACATGGTAGGGTCAGACCAAGAGGGCGAGAGGAGATAAGAGTTCATTTCAGGCAGGGTGTCTTCATCCGCTGGGCAGAGGCCAGGGTCTGACTGGGGGGTTGTGTCTATATCCAGGATGGCTGCACTGATAGCGAGGCGTATTGCACAATCTCACTGTTGACAGAATGTGAGGAAAGAGTTCTGGGCCTAATGTTTTCATGCAGAAGCACTTCATTTTTTGGAGCGGTCAGTGCTTTCTGGCTGTCATAAAGTAACAAATCACACAATTTTGCTTCTGTATGTCAAAATATTTTCCTAAATCTGCTTAAAAAACTCAACTTTAGTGGTTGTTTCTTAGTGTCACTTTATTTCCTTCAGGTTCTGTGTCGTTTTCTGTGCACCGTCACTTGTAGGAAACTCACATGCTTACACGTTCGACATTGTGTGGCTTCAAAATAACAGATTACCACAGGCCGGATAGGTTCAGGTTCAGGGTCAGGGTCAGGTAGCAAGCCAGCTGGAGAGGAGCGAAGATGCTCTTTAAAGGAAGTGGTGGATTGACTGGGCATTGACACAGCATATAAAGGTTGCTGCTGCTTTTATCACTCCTTAACACACCATATGATTACATTTGAATATTTCCTTCTCTCTCTTACCGAGTTCACGTGTATGCGTCTGCATGTGTGTTCGGAAAAGAGACAGCATGTTACGCCACCAACACCAAAAAGGCACAGCATGGCTGCTTGGCTGCAGCTCCTCTCTATTTATGTTCCTGTTTGTGTTTGTGCGTTTGCGCTTCTGCGTATCACGGCGGTGTGGATGTATCAATGCAACAAATATATCTTCCTGTGCATCTGCGTGTCATTATGCATGCATATTTTTGTATGTTTGCATCTCCGTGTGCGATCTGATCCCCGGGTGTCTCTTTCTTTAGCATCTGCTTGTCTCGTTTGTGGCGGAAAGCCGATCCCCTTGGGTGAATTGGCGCCAAAGTCATATGACGACTGAGGATATGCCAACTAGGTATTCGAGTGTATGTGTCACAGATTGCATTTCACACCACAGGAGGTTGTCTGAGGGATTTTTATAAAGGTTGTTGTGAACACTACAAGTGGGGTTGGATGGGCGTGGTTGTCCTCGCATCCCCTACAGGACTAAAGGAGGCTGACCCAGGCACACTTCCCACTTCCCATGTCTGTGTGGGACCAAACAGCCCCATATGTCTGGCTTCTGTGTTGTTCACACGCAGTGGGAATCTCTAGCGTCTCTCATTTTCAATGCCTGCGAGCCTTGGCTGTCTGTCTCTTTCTCTTCCTGTTTGTTCTCACATCTTGTCTGCTTGTCTGTTCTACCTGCCTTCCTGTAATAACTCACATCCCATCACACACAGGCACACACATGCTATTCAGCGGCTGTGGCTTTCATTAATTGAGAATTAAGAAATCCCAATTAGCACCCTCAGCAACATCAGGGACTGGCTGTGTTTGGGTGAGAGAGGGAGAGTTTGTTCACAGTTTTCTCGTTTATCCATGAGGGAGATAGTTGCTGCTGCATGCTTAATGTCACGTACATGTGCCCTCATGTCATTTTAGCACTGATTTCTGGTGTTAATGGGACCCTCATACGTGTGATGGAGAACAATGGTCTGGTGGTTTCTTTAGGTTTTTAGTAGGGCTGTCAAATTAACGCAATAACAATGCGATTTCTTTAACGCATTAACGCAAATTGCGATTTTGTTGTGGGCTCAGTTTTAAAGCGTGAAGAAAGAGTGAAGATCGTCATGTGAAACTAGAAAAACCTAAGGAATCCATTGATAACAACCATGTCATACTAGCTTGTCGGGAAGGAGGTTAAATAACACTACAAAGTTACACTAAATTTTGGCGAGGAAAAACTGGCATGGCGATTTTCAAAGGGGTCCCTTGACCTCTGACCTCAAGATATGTGAATGAAAATAAGTTCTATGGGTACCCATGAGTCTCCCCTTTACAGACATGCCCCCTTTATGATAATCACATGCAGTTTTGTGCAAGTCATAGTCAAGTCAGCACACTGACACACTGACAGCTGTTGTTGCCTGTTGGGCTTGAGTTTGCCATGTTATGATTTGAGCATATTTTGTATGTTAAATGCAGTACCTGTGAGAGGTTCTGTACAATATTAATCATGATTAACTATTTTAAACGATTGATAGCCATAGTTTTTAGTGCTCTTGCTATTTTTTTATTTTATGCTATATTTCTGTGCTATATTTTCCTCTTACAGCGCTCCCGACACCCGAACAGCTTCACGGAGATGCATCCAAAAATATTCCAACACACCCAAACTCATGCATACAGACTACACCGATTCAAACACTATGACTCACAGAGAGAAACACGTGAACTCCCGAACCCACATTTGCAGACACCTTCATATAGACGTAAACACATTGACACATGCATTATACTCACTGCCCACCTACATTCCTCTGTCTCTTCTTTAGCAAGGCTTTTAACTAATCTGGAGTGCGAGAAACGCCCAAGGGTGCCATTCCTGCTAATCAGGGTCAGACCAGTTCCAGTGTTGGCCAAAGCAGTCAAAAACCACATAATTTAATCTGTAATTGCTTTTGTGTGTGATTGCACGTTAAGGTGAGGTAAGGTAAAGGTGTTTCCCTTCAAATCTATTTTTACACATACGCATTGTTGTCTTTGCGCTTGTAATCGCCCACACGTCATTTGATCAAGGGCTGCCCGATTTTTGCAGTTTCAGGAGGCTGATGCAACCTGACTGACACACTCTGTCTCTCTCTCTCTCTCTCTCTCTCTCTCTCTCTCTCT
>CAKAOH010022601.1:0-11592 GCA_916701665.1 Sebastiscus tertius
CCCCTCCCACCCCCACACACACCTCACAAGCATACAACGATGTACACACACCCACATGTTGTACATAAATGTAAATAGATTAGTTTACAAACTGCAGCCTGCTGTAAACTGTATCGTACAATCCATTCACTGTGAGGAAATGAGAGTCATCAATATTATGTACTGGGTTTTCCATTTGTGTGTGTGTGTGTGTGTGTGTGTGTGTGTGTGTGTGTGTGTGTGTGTGCACATCTTGTCTCATATTGATTCAGACTGCAGGCTGCAAACCAGTCAGCTAACATGCTTCTGAATAAAATAAATCTGGCCTTGGAGGCAAAGGCTCCTGACACAGAGCTGTCATATCCCCTTATCCTCCGTCTCACACACACGCATACGCAGTGACGTTCATCTATGCACCGCTGCGATTGCAGCAGAACCACTGAATGATTAATCACACCTGAGTTGAGGCGCCTGTGTGTGTGTGTGTGTGTGTGTGTGTGCGTATAAGACAGAAAGAGAGCAAGACCAGATGAGGGAGAAAGAGAAAGATGTGTGTTCTGTCTCAACCCGTCACATGACCTGCAGCCCTTCTGACAGAAAGACGACACACACACACACACGCGCACACGCACACCACCGTCCGTTAAAGTAACCCGTTGGTGAAAAGCTCGGGGCCAGGTTGTGCTACAGGCACTGTGCACCATGTTGCTTCTCTTTTTGAAGGCAGTGATGTGCAACAGTTTTGGACAAGACGTTGCTAATGGGCAACAGTTGTACATGTTGTTGTCTTGCTGACATGAGACCATCCTGAAAATCTCTGGCACTGATACTGGTTAAAAGACATCAGTTTGCTAATAAACATTAATGTCAGTCAACGTTATTCAAAATGAAACGTTATTCCTCATTTTTCTTGCGTTCTCCTACAAATGTCCAGCAACACGTGTCAATTTCTGCACGTTACACGCGCGCGGTCTTTTCAAAATAAACTTGCGTCTTCACAGGAAACAACTTGGTTAAGTTTAGGAAAAGACTGTGGTTTGGGTTTAAAATAACTGTGGAAGTGGTGTTACTTAAGTACGGAAGTTGTGTGACTAATAAGTCAATGTTGACTTCCAGTGTTGCCGTTCCCTTTATAAATCACAGTCCACCTGGAAATGTTCGCACATGGATCAGCTGCCTCCTATTCCGCCCTCTACACGCCCACATTCAACCATAAACGATCGATGCAAATGAGCCTGTTGATCAGTGGATCTTTATGGTGAATCACGGCAACTACCGAGAGGAAGACCAAGAAAGGTTTTTTTTCTGGCACACAGATGGAGGTGCTCGTAGGTGACGAGGTCTCCGAACACTCGTTCCCTCCTCATTCTGTCATTCATGTAGTTCTCACAGTGCAACCATGTTACGAGTGCCATCGCAGTGTTTATATATTTACAGCAATCAGATTGATCCATTCACAACTTGTCAAAATGATCGTGACAATCAGTAATATCCCCCACACTGGATATCATTTGAAAAAGGAAGTTTGATAGGTGAACACTATTTATTTATTTAAGTTTTTATGGCGAACTTGATCTGCAGTATGATTAGGACTGATAATGATGATGAGGATATGAAGAGTAACGATTGTGCGAGAGCTGTCTGTGGCTTTATTTCCTCACTTTGCTAATTTACGGGTGGAGGTGACCGGAGAAGGCAGAGTGTGTGTGTGTGGCGGTGGCGCACTGGAGACAGTCTAGTAGTTGCATCTGATAGCTGTTTTCATTTTGTCTATGTATACTGTATCTGTCCCTATCTAATAAACCATAAATAAATGAATAAGTCATGTCTTGTTCACTGCAGAGATTTATCACACAACAACTTTATGAAAACTAATATAGTACTTGGTGATATCTGCACACTATTAGAAGATGTGGCGCTCTGTTCTGCCATTCTTTAATGCTATTTGATATAATCTTGGATTTCTATAACCGATGATGATTATTTCAACAGCTGCTCCACAGCTGACCAAGGGTGTCGGTAGTCCGGTCCTCTCCTCTGAGCTCCGGAGGTGGAGGGAACGTGATGGTGAGACAGCTCTGATGAGATATTGAGCGGAATTTGATTTGAGATTTGAGTTGGCTGATATATTTTACATTTGTAAGGTGCTGAAGGAGTAGCTATGGCTCACTAGCACAAATAACACTGCTGGTTTAAATATTTATGATAAAGTACATCTATAAGTAATGTGTGATATGAAGTGAAGTTAAATGTGTGAGAGGCATCATTATACATATAATAATTACTCTCACATTTAATTTCTACAGTCTGGCTTCAATTCACCACCTCACCGTCTGCGTCGCCAGTTTCCTGCCTCCGTAATGTACGCATGGGTAAAAGTATCCGTACAGGTGCACACATTCTCCCGTCAAGTTTGTTTTTATAGATCGCAACTTTTGCGTGGGGAGTGGCGTACGCACATTTCAGGCCCCGTTTTGTGCGTACACAATGGTAATAAATGAGACCCCAGGTCTATAGAAACAAGCACAAAAGAAGCAATCTTACCAACCTACCACAATATGAGAGACAGAGGCAGCCTCTTGATCACTTCATATACATATATGTATGAATTTATTTTGGATTTCATGCATTTTTAGTTTGTAGCTTTACATTTTTCTCATTAACTAAACTTAAAAAAGCAGAACATTATATTCCATATTTGCATCTAGTTTTAGTTTGTAGCTTGACATTTTTCTTGTTCTTTCCTGTCTAACCAGATCGGCTTGATGTGCTGGTATATATCACACTTACAAAAATGGCAAACTGCCTTCGAATCGTCCCCCCCACTTGAGGGTGAATCCGATCTTTAGGTCCACTCTCTTTTTTCCAGTCTTTGTTGTACTTTTTGCCATATTTTGCACCCTTAGTACCTGGCATTGTTAGCTAAACTCCATCAACCCAGCCAAGATGTTGATGAAGAAGTCAGTGACTTCTGGTTTCCCGCGGGGTATGAACACCTGTCTCCTGGGCCAAAGTCTGGTGTTTTTTGGACCCACCCATCCACCCAGACCTCGTCCGTACACAGCGTTTGTCACTCTTTATACTTCCTGGTTCACGATTACGTGGATTAAATATGCATTGATTTTGCGGGATATATAAGAATTACAGTGCATTATTTCTCGTAGGTATAGCTACGAACGGTGTGTGAGAACACACACCAGTACTACTCTTACCACAAATCAATTACGCCTAGGGCACCCAAATGGCTAGCAGCGGCCCTGCTGAACTCACTGCCATGTTGGTGGAAACAGCTTGAGCTGACGTGCTTTATGACATGGTGTGTCATCCTGCTGGCAGTAGCCATTAGAAGGTGGATAGGCTGTGGCCATAAAGGGATGTACATAGTCAGCAACAATACTCTGGTAGGCTGTTGCATTCATGCTCAAGTGGTATTAGGGGTCTAACGCACGCCAAGGAAATATTAATTACACCACCATCACCAGCCTGAACTATTAACTAACAGCTTGAAACAGTCTGGCTATTCTCCTCTGACCTCTCTTATTATCAAAGCATTATTGCCCACAGAACTGCCACTCTCTGGATGCTTTTCGCACCATTCTCTGTAAACTACAGAGACTGTTGTGCAATCATGCCACGGTCAAAAACGCTTTTCATCTGCATTCTGATGTTTGGTCCGAACAACAACTGAACCTCTTGACCATGTCTGCATGCTTTTATGTGTTGAGTTGCTGGCAAATGATTGACTGTTTAAGATATTTGCATTAACATGCAGGTGTACCATCAGCAGCCGCATTCCCATTCAAATCAACGAGGCAGGATGGTCAGAGTGCAGGGTCGGCGCCAGAGCATTAGGAACGGAGGGGCAATCAACTTTGACGGGGGCGGGGGGTTACCTCCACAAAAACAAAGGTTATCTAATAAACCTATAACATCGGGCCTCCTTCACCTCATGTTTCATGACAGAAATAAACTATGACTGTTTAGTGTTTTATTTTGCATTGCAGTGTTAAGTCCTTCCATTACCAAACCGTATGACATCATTTTACTTCTAGTAAAAGTATTTCAGTTTACTACTGAAGTACTTGGCGTTCCTTCACCAGATATCACAATGGCGGCGGCGTCACAAACTTTCTCATTTTACAGCTAAACCGTGCACTACAAGATGATTCTGAAAACACCTGAGGAGAGAAATAGACATTAACGTAACAGAATATTGATTCATATTTGATCAGCGCTGCCTAGTTTGACCGTTTAATCGGAGTTCAGAGTGATTGACAGCCGGCTCTCATAGACGGCAGCTGGACAGCAGACCTCAGATCAGCTCTGACAGCTTGTTTTCCTTCAGTCTGTGAAATGTTGCAGATGCCTGCCAGATTGCAGATTCTTTTCAGGTTACCTGTTTCATGTACTACTGACACGATATAGTGACCGTTTAATAAAAATAACTTTTTTTAATCACATTTGCTCCAATCTTGCCTACTTCAGCTTTAAGTACATTTTGAACAGATAAATAATTTGTGATTAATCACGATTAAATATTTTAATAGATTGACAGCCCTACTTTTTTTTTTGTTTCAATATACAACGTTAACCATGTTTAAAACTGTTTAAAACTGTTTAAAACTGTTTAAAACTCTGACCGGAATCTGGGAGAAAATATGTTTTTTAAAGGTAAAATTATCACCCCAGAGGCAGAAATTATGAGACATGTTACATGAAAGGACTGAAATCTGTTCTCTTATAAATGGATGTTGTTTTAACCAAAATAAAAAATAATCTAGAATCAGCATGATCTGCAAATGTACACCACATGACATTTCACCAACAACTGAAAAACACATTATCAGTTAAATTAATTTTATAAATACCCTGCCGTCAGATGGAAAGTTTGTTTTTTTCACTCAAAAATGACCTTATTTTATGAAAGACGGGTAAAAAGTAAAAATTGTGTGTTTGTGTGGCACTCTACAGGTTAGGCTACACGGATCACCTTATCCCATTTATTAAAGTCATGTATCCACTCCCTCATTTTGTGCTTTTTGTCAAGTTCCTGGAATTTTGATCTCTTGACCAGATGGCTTCTGATTTTTCATCTCTAATCTCTAATTCATTCTCATTCTAGTACACCTGCACAAATGAACGCTGGTGTATTGTGAAGGTAACACATCCTTTTAAAGTTTTAAATTGGCTTTTACATGGGTCAACAATAGGCCTCAGCATGTTTGCATCTTCTGTGTGATTCACTATTAATGTGGTCTAAAACGCTCCAATCATTCATTTATATGATTTATATGGACCTGAAATGCATTACTAATATTCCAGGATGAGCCAGCTCACAGAGGCTTACACACAGCAGCAGACAGAAGAAGAAGAGGAGAGTTCCAGATGCTGCACACACACACACACACACACACACACACACATACAGTACACGTTAACGCAGAAGTGCTCCTAGCACTCCTAGTGGTGTTAATGCGAATCAAATGAATAAATTATTTTCTCTCCTTATCCACTCTGTGAGCTTAAGGAAATCCATTCTGTGTAATGGCTGTGGCCGTGAGGAGAGCACCAAACGATTACTCTGTGTCTAATAGCTCAGGGTGACCATAGTGGCTGAGAGTCACTGACACTGTTATCATATTCCTAATGAATAAGCTATAGCCTATACTGTAGAGCTTCAGTCGGAGCTAGGTGCTTTTCAATATACAGAATACAATGTACAGTAAGAAGAGTGAAATATCTCAACAGCTATCGGATGGATTGCCAATTAAAAAGATATTGATTTAAGGCTGGCTCACACTAAAAGATTTTTCAAATATTAACAAATGTGTAAAATGTGAGAGACGCCACACACAACGACATGTAATGTTAAATTGAACAGTTTGTTCCTATAGTGTGTGCTGAGCAACGATTTGGCCAAAACAGCATATCAAACACTAACAGATTCATTCATGAATAACAAACAACGAGTCCCAACTAGAAAAAATTTAAATCTCGCAAAATATCTCACGATCAAATGTGACTTTAGTGTAAACAAACATGGCGGACAACGGGCAGGAAGAATTAGTGATGTTGGATGGATGTTGAAAGGATGGATGAAGTGATGGAGACATGTTAAATAAACACTTGTGTTGTTGCCACAAATCAAGTTGGTCCTCCATGTCTGAGCTCCATCTCACTACTACTTTATGCTTCGCGTTTTGCATTAGCTCATGCATTAGCCGTGGCCGCCATGGCAGCAGTGGTTGTCCTTCCGCTTCAGTCAGCTTGGTTCTCAATTGGCTGTCGTTCTTTCCCACGTGACTGAGTCATCGGCTGTCCTCTGTGTTCCCCACACACAACAGGATATCCCATCGTAAATATTGAACATGTTAAATATTTACGATTTGAAATCAGTGCGGCTAGGATGGCCATATAGACTGTATAATATAGACCGTAAATATGAACGCAGTCTCCCTGACGTCAACCGTAGGTTTCTGAGGAGCCGTTGTGAATCTCAAAGTGGGTGGCTCCGGCCGTCACCATCTTGGCAGTGATGACACAGCGGCCCAATTCCAATCCGGCCCCTCCACCCTCCCAGCCCGTGATGGAGTGAACTCAGTTTGTAGTCACACTCACAGCTCAGTGAAGCAGCCTCTTGAACGTGGAGGGTAACCTCTGTGTGGTCGTTAGCAGGATAATAGAAACCACTCAGTACACTGGTGCTCCTAGGTGTGGCGACTATAGTTATGGGTTGTTAGAGTTTACTATAGTTGCTGATTTAACCCTTACTCCAATACCATGACCTGGATGACTGAGAACCTTCACAAACCTATTGTAGCTGTAGATTTTATGAAGTAGATTCATAAAGCCCTGGGTTAAGCACAATTTTTTTGCTCAAGTTGAAACATTTCAACTCACGTAGACGCTCCTTTCTCCACATCTGTGCCGTACCGGACTGATTTGGGTCTATTCGCTCCCATTTCCCTCTTCCTATAGACTTTGTATGCAATTGTACCATGTCTAAAGTTGACTTTGCCTCTCTGTCTAAACACCTTTAATCTCAGACTAGTGCTCAATCCCCCCTGGTAGACTGAAAATTCAAGCATTTTCTTAAATTACACACCTGATGCCAAAATAAAATATGTAACGTACAGCTGTTCCAGAGAAAAATATACAGAAGACCAAAGCGCAGCATTAACAGGAGGTGCAACAATGACTCCATCTGTACCAATACAGAAATGTAAGATCCATGTAGGACATGGTACTTATTATCACCGCTAATGTGATTAGCACAGTACATGCATTTCCATGATGTGTCATAATGTCTGCATTCATTATTCCACTGTTAACATAGTGTGCCCAAACACCCTCGAATGCCAGTAGCTGCGAATTACAAGTCAGCTGCTGATTACAAATGTAAAAATAAAGCACACACGCAGAGAGGCTGAATTCATTGAACAGGTTTCAGAGGACAGACCGTCTGATTATGAGGCATTCCCTTGTTTCAGTTATTCCAATAAAAAAAGCTATTTGAAGGTTATTATAGTATGTATTTCTCAAGATTAACACTCCTTAAACCCCACACAAAGGGACTTGTTACTGCATTTGTAATTCAGAATTATGTAAAGCAAGTGTGTGACACTTGAAAAGGTAAGTCAGAAGCTACAATATTATATCCTGTTATGGCAGCTTCCCTGGGAAATAAGCATGTCAAGACCCCGAGTCAAGGCGCTTCTTAGCTGCTGTACAATTGTTTTACAACAGTAGCGTGATAAATGGTAATAACAGCACTGTTACATAATCCCTTTAAACAGACGGAGTCAAAAGATGTGTGAAGCAGGTTATGTAACATTGCAGCTAATCGAGCCATACTCCAGTTTACCGTTGTCACCCCTCTGAACCCAAACACCAAACTTTCTGGGTCCCTATGGTAGATGGCATCTGGGACTTTGCCTTTCCTGTCTCGCCAATCTTACTGATCTTTAAATCTTTTTGTAAATACATGTTAACAGTGCTCGAAGTGGGCTGGTACTCAACGGTATGCAGTACCGGCACTTCTTCATTTTACTCCTTGGTTTACTGTAACTTTTTCTTGCGTACCAGAACTTCTCACGAGCTGCTGGTACTCTCCTCTGCCCTCTTCCATATCAGGTTCTCTGGGAGGTTCATAACGGCGCAGCACCAGCGTATTTGCACCGCGCCTCATAACACCTCTTCCTAATTGGACGCGATGCGAACGAACGAACGAACGAACGAGCAGATATCGGATTGTTTCAGTTTTCCCAAGTGAAGATGTCCTAACCTGCTTCGTGCTTCAGCGAACAGGCCGAGCGACATGTTGCTTGTTTGAGAAACCGCTCGCCCCTGGCTCTATTTATGCAAAGTTTGCACCTCCAACCTATTTTCACTGACAGTAACTGACAGTTAATCAACATCACTGTCATCACTCGCAGTATATCCGGACAATTTTTCGTGCTCCACTCGGTAGAGTTCGCTCAGTCGCTGTATGTTAGGAAGAGGTGTAAGACGCATGAACCGGAAAACTACGTGTGGAGAATCTGGACAAGCCGACCCACGGCACGGCGGGGGGGGGCGGGGGAGTGGGGTGAGAACGAGGGTGCTGCAATTTATCAATATAATGTTCATGCCCTTTTGTAAAATAACTCGTTAACTGTTTGCCGTTACATTTTTATTTGTTCAAAAAATATAATTAATGAAACATTATTTAAAATATTTCTGAATCTGCTCTTCTGATTTATAGAATATGATTTTACAGGATAAACATTTCAAGAAGAATTAAATGTTCAGACAAAGGCTTTGACAAATAATAAAAATAATCATTTAACTAGTAATAATAATGGTCCAAAATGATGTCATATTGCATAGTTTTAAGTCACATTTTCTTGGAGGAGGAGCCCCAAACCCGATAGCTCCTGGTATGTTTTTGACGTGCCCAGTCTGGCCCGAGGTGTAAGAATGGGAACGAATGGAAATAGGCCGGTGTTAATACTGCAAGGGAAAGTAGGAACAGGTGAGCAGGTGGGCAAGGAATGTCAGGTGATGGGAATGGCGGGAAAAGGGGTTACTGCAGGGCAGAAGGGAGAGGCTGGATCTGAAGTGACAGGAGAAACACAGCAAACAAGAGAATGAATGAACTAGAAGTTGGCTGAAGTTGTGACACACGTAGATGGAGAACCTCAGCCAATCAAATCTTTGATAAAGCAGTAACGTCAATGTTCTGTCATATTCAGAGCAGAGTGATACCGGACCAGACAGCAGCCTGCTACACGACGACCATGTGATCAAAGTCACTGATACAAAAATTGTTTTACCACATGACCATAAATCCTTGACATTTCACTACCATGCTTTGCCTTTGCAACGGGGTCGTGAAACATTTTGGGTAACATTTTCAGCTCTCGTTTGCAGTGAAATAATAAAACTAGAGATTAGAGCTTCCTCCGGAATAACAGCGTCCCGCTAAGCCTTTCTATTTCTAATGATTCACTCAGTGACTCACCCCAAAGCTCAACAGGCCTGGAGATGGAGCTGCACCAAAGGGCCTATGGTATGACTCACACTCAGCCCCACTAGCTTTACTCTTTGCGCCATTCCCATCACCAATATGCTATTCTGGAAATGAAAACATTAATTACAGAGATTTACAAAAGCCAGTAGCACATTGTAAAGACTGGAAAAGAGCAGGCAGAAGGATTTTATGTAATTCCTAGAAAAAAAATACACATAATAAGAAAGGAAACCCCTTCCTCTTCTCTGTGTTTGACATCATTCCTGTCCTTCTCCCCAACTCTCTGTTCCCAGCCTCTATGGGTGGACTTCATAGATGTCCCAATGTCCCATCCTGACCCATGTTCTTCATTGACTAAGGAGAAAATTCTTCACGTGTTTGTGTACAGTATGTGTGCATGACGAAGACAGGGAAGAGAGCGATTGCATAAATATTAATGCTGTAGGGTTCAAATGTTCACTGGAGAGGAGTAAACCCAGGAAAGTACTCTACTTTGATATATTCTGCACATTACAAGGAGAAAAGGAACAGTTAAAAGGTTAAAGGGGCACTCCACCAATTTTACACATGAAGGTCACAAAATCACAAAAGGATTGTGTGGCTTTTGCGGCCATTAAACCTGCACAGATTAGACAAAAAGAAACAAACGTGCAATTCTCAAAGCACCCACAAAGAGTGAAATATACATAAATTAACTAGGGCTGTCAAAGTTAACGCAAAATTAGTTTTAATGCCACTATATATTTAACACATTACGTTGTAGTGGGCAAATTTTCAAAACTATAAATGCTGATACTAGAGAAGATACTGGCATCACATGACACTAGAAAAGCCTAAGGAATCCATTAGTACTAAACATGTCATACTAGCTTGTTGCGAGGGAGGCTAAATAACGCTCTGACCTCCAGATATGTGAATGTAAATGGGTTCTATGGTACCCACGAGTCTCCCCTTTACAGACATGCCCACTTTATGATAATCACATGCAGTTTGGGGCAAGTCATAGTCAAGTCAGCTCACTGACACACTGACAGCTGTTGTTGCCTGTTGGGCTGCAGTTTGACATGTTATGATGTGACAATATTTGTCATTGTTTTGTGTTGTTAATTTCCAATAATAAATATATACATACATTTGTATAAAGCAAGCATATGTCCATTCCCATGTTCATAAGAGTATTGAAAACTTGACAAATGTCTCTTTAAGGTACATTTTGAACAGATAAAAAATTTACAATTAATTTGCGATTAACTATGGAAAATCATGCGATTAATCATGATTAAATATTTGAATCGACTGACAGCAAAGGGTGAAGTGTATGTAAATTACCATATTTAAATTAGGAAATATGCATACATTTAGCGCAAAATCTGCCTTTTTCTATGCAAATAAGCATCATTGCAAAAACAAATTCACAAAGATCAGCACTAAAAGCCACATGCAGTTTCAGTGAAATGATTAGATATTAGAATTAGAGAGTTTGGGGTAACTGAAGCACATTTATAAGAGGTGTCTGCTCATACTTGTTTATTTCGGGGTGCAGTGACTGACTGAATGACAGTTGGGTCACTAAAAATAAATGAATAAAGCTCCCCTACATGTCATTTTTTTATTTAAATAATCAAGTTACGCTGTGTTCCATGCGCACTCGTGTGTGGCTACGCTGTTCAGACTCAGACTCCGCAAAGTTATATCTAGTGAAGCCCGTCTGTTAAACAGTGTTAGCCGCGGTCGGAGGACGCGGAGGAGACCGTAGCTTTGGTCTCCAGGACCGGAGTCTCTGCTGTACTCTGCTCCTCTGCCTGCCTTCACTCACACACCGCACTCGTTCTCACTCGCTCAGCTCGCTCCACTCTCACGTGCATGCTGCTCACTCCACACTGCAGAAGAGTTAGTAGCTCTGAGAATATCTAGTGAATGTTCAGTGGACGTTTGTGCAGAAATAACTGCTGCAGCTCCTCCAGACCAACAGAGGTTTCCCGTGTCTTGTGAAGTGACGGGGCTCCGCAGAGAGAAACATTATCGTCTCCGACCAAAACTCCGGTGTCTCCCCTGTTCCCTCCGGCCGCGGTCGGGAGGCTGAGGCGGGAAAAGCCAACACT
>CAKAOH010022602.1:0-31403 GCA_916701665.1 Sebastiscus tertius
TTAGAAAGAATGCAGATTTAAGGCACTTCCACATTGCTTTCACTTCTCAGAACTGGCGGTAGCCCACTGGATACAACTCTATTACATACAACTGCAAAATCAGGAACAATAACTAACATTATGATTCAGTTTTGAACATATATGTGATGAGGAATAGTTAGCTATAAAAGAATTCACTAGAAAGGATGCAGATTATAGGATGAATAAGACTGCCACTCACAATTATCCATCAAATTGTGTACGAGTGCAGAGCTGTAGTTCTGTGGAGGGTACAACCAAAGGCTCCTTTGGCTACTAACTTGAAACTGCTACAATTTTACTTTAAAGCAATATTACTCCAAAAATGTTGTGTTGGGACTAAGATGAAACAACTGCAACTTTCTCCATCTGTCATCTAAATAGATAAAAGTATAATAGAGCTGAGAAAAAACCCCCCAGATAATTTGTTGTTGAAGTTCAGTTCTTTCTTTCTTCAAAAGGTCTGTATTCTCTTGTATTTCTGTGCCCTCCTCTTCCTCTAATCCACCCCCTCCCGAGTCTCTCTGAAGCTCTCGTCTCCTCCATGCCACTGCTGCTCATGAGCGTGACATTCCTCCTCATTTTCTCAATGGTCGGCCCGTCCTCCTGAGGCTCTGTCACTTTCTCCTGCTACATCGCCTTCTCCTTCTCCGCGCCTCACCCTCAAACTTTGAGTCTCTCGGTTCCTCTGCGTCATCTTATCTACCCCTGCTGTCCTCTGCTCGGCTCAACTATCTGTCACTTAACCGCCAATCTGAGGGACGGATAAAGACACGGATGATCTAAGGCACGCACACAAGAAAAGAAGGGTGAACTGTGTTAATAAACCCTCTTGGTTTCTCGTCACTCAAACTGTGCGATTCCAAAATCTCCCAGATAAGAAATCTTTTATGTCATCCTGTAGAGTTAAACCACTTCAAGATTAATTGTAGATTAAATTCTGGTGCAGAGCATGCTCCAGTAATATCTGAATATATGGAGAATATAAGACTGGTATCGCCCCGATAGTGAAAACACTGTATGTTGTTATTTCAGACATACCGAGGCATCATACAGCAGACACAGAAGAGCCCGGCTGATAACTGTATAGTGAGAGTGCAAATAGAAAAACACACTTTCATTCCATCTTATTCAGCTCTTTGAACCGGACGCACATTTAATGCCACCACGCTGCAACAGTTTTTAAAGGGATTTTTAGGACAGTTTCCATTAATCTTCGCCATATGCTGCGCAACTGTCACAAACAAAAAGCCACCTCGCAAACCAATTACATGTCGGCGCAGGGAAGAAAACACACACACGGGCGCAGCGACTCGATTAGATGGATGACAAAATGAAACAACAGAAAGGAAACAAATTACTCTGTGTCAGCGGCGGCGTCAAAAACACCCAAAGGGACGAAGGTGGAGCCGCCTCACGCAGCTCAACTCGCCTCCCCCCCCTTCCCACTACCCCTCCCACCCCCAGTACTTCTCACAGCTGCTTCTCTCCGAGTGATGAGTCAAGTGAATCATTCATTGGCAAAAACAAACAAACACATTTGCTGTGGAGCTGCGGCATTATCATCTCAACAGTTCTTTTTTGTGAATTAAGTATTGAGCGGTGGATGCACCGGTGTAGAACTGATCAGTGTAGAACATTATGGCCATCATATTAGAGGTACAAACTAGGGATGGCCAATTTAAGTCGTTTCTATATTGAGTACTACTTGCATTAAATTATTGTAGAGTACCCAAGCACTCACATCAGAACTAAACGTTCTTAAACTCACAGTTCTGAAAGAAATGGCTAGTGACCGGGGTCCGAAATGAACACCTGCCAAGCGCCAAATGCGGGTAGATTTTCCTTTTGGAGACTAAATCTCGGATGGCTATCCGCCACACTGGCAGGTAAATGTTTATACCAAAATGGTCATATCATAAAAAAACTACAAGCTTGGTTATACCGAGAGTCTTTATTGCATTTTGATGTCATTTACACTGCTTCTGTTTGACACACACGCACCGAGTGACAGAGAGAGAGTATGAAGTTCCAACGAGCTGTGAAGTAGCCAGTTAGGGATGTCACGAGAACCGATTCGGTACCAAGTCGCCAAATTTCTGAAAAAAAGTTGACGGTACTCGTTTATCGTCAGACCTCGAGTCTAACGGCGTCCAGTCGCTCCGGGGACGATAGAAAATGTGTTTTCGGAATAACAAATCTGTGTTGAAATGGGCAGGATGAGAGCTGGTTAACGTTAGCCGTTAGCTCCGTGCAGGACTGTTCTGCTTACCGGCTGCTAACGGCTAACGTTAACCAGCTCTCGACCCGCCGACTTCAACATGGGAGGTGCCATTAATTTACATTATGAGCAAAACTTCTAACGTTATCATGATGTGTTCAAATGTTATGTTGTAAATAAATACAGTAAATGTCCAACAAATGTTTTCACAGCGATACGTATATGTTGAAGTACATGGGATTTATTGTTCTATTTTCATTTTTTACCGTAGTGTCGAATTGGTATCAACTACTAAATTTCTGGTGTCGTGACATCCCTATAGCCAGTAACTTGTAGCTATGTGCACGTAGAAAAGAAATCTAATTTAAATAACTAAAATCTGAGACCATGTAAAAACTACACAGCTCGTACAGACAATTTGCATTTTAATTCCAGACTGAATGATCTGCACACAAGAGCCCCAGCATAGATTCACTCTCATAAAGATTTTATTAGAAAGCTATGCATTATCTTGTCTTATTATCGTCTGCAGTCGAGGGAATGGCCCATTTTTATGGCCCCTTTTAGCCCGCTGGTCTGACATTACATCAGTTACCTTGTCATCTCTGTGCACTCCTCCCTCGCAGAGACTGATCTTTTTCTCTCTTTTCTGTTTAATTCTTTATCCCTCCCTCTCTTGTGTTTAACTTTTAACCCAAACACACACAGACAAGCACTTACACTTCTATCAATTTGTGCTCCACATGTGATAGCCAGAGTGGTGGACTGGCTACAAATTATTCATGATGTAATTAGCCAGCAGGGAAATCATATTAGAGAATCTTGACTTAGACCTCGGGGAAACTTTAAGCACTTCGTCAAATAATGGGCCAGGCATCCAAATAATATCCCTGACCCATTTCTGTTCTCCCATGGGCGAGGCCGTCTCAACCGCTGCTAAGAAATGAGAAAGATTTCATGTTTGATCCTGCACCCGGCCAGGTTCAGCCGCTAAAGATGTAAGAGGATAATACATGCACTCTACCTTTTAGTATCTTCATCTTACTTTCTTTTGATTAGTCCACAGGTACTTTCAATATATCGTACCAGCAATCTCATTAGATTAGGGATGCCACGATCCAAAGCTTTCTCTCCCGATACTGATTCCAAAAACTTTAACTTACTCTGTCGATACCCAGTACTAATCCCATACCACTGCTTTAGTATTACTATTCCACAAAGTTGGGGGACTCACAAGAGATGTATTAAAAAAATAATGATTACAATCAAAGCAGCAGGGGCTGAGATTTATATCCTGACTTTTAGGTTCTTTTTACTATGGATCGATCAAGCTCCAAAAAATCCCACTTCTTTCAAACCCCACACCTCCAGAGCCACAGAAGACATTTTACAACTTTTCACAGGTTGAGTAGTTCTCCTCATGACAAGTGAACTTATAACTTTGTGTGTAAAATCCAGTGGACAACCTCCGGTTGTGAAAAGTGAAGCCAATGCTGAAGTGCCTTAAACCTGCATTCTTTCTAACAGCCAGCAGGGGGCGACTCTTCTGGTTGCAAAAAGAAGTCTGATTGTATAGAAGTCTATGAGGAAATGAGCCTACTTCTCACTTGATTTATTACCTCAGTAAACATTGTAAACATGAGTTTATGGTCTCAATCTCTAGTTTCAAGTCTTCTTCAATACAGCGTGATGTTCACTTAGTAAATTATGGTCCCATTTAGAGTCAAATAGACCATAAAGCAGGGGATGCTTTAGGGCGTGGCTACATTGTGATTGACAGCTCGCTATCATGGCGTTATCCGGTCTGGGAGTTTTCCATGTTTTCGTCTTAACACTTTAACAACTTGTATTTCAGTGTATCACTTGTATTTAGTTCATGAAAGTTAATCAGAACCTTTTTGGTCACGTGAAATCATCTTATTCAGAGTTTGGTTGTACTTAGCTTCACCCTCTCGTGTCACGTCTAGTTGCAGAAAAACATCATGGCAACGGCCAAAATGCTGTTGTTGTTTCAAAACGGCGGTCCACAAACCAATGGGTGACGTCACGTTGACTACGTCCACTTTAGATAAATTATATAGTCTATGGTAAAATCACCAGAGTGCCCTTTTTAAATATGGACACCTGACTACAGGTTTCCTGCGCTCTCTGTCCACACTGAATCTGTTACTATGTACTTCTGTTACATCATGTAAACAAACCACGTAGGCTACCTATCAGCTGTGCGCCCCATAATCATTCTGGAGACGTCACCACTTATCTTCCTACGCTTGTTCTTTTTAAACAGAAAACACACATTGTATATTGTGACATTTACTGGAAATGACATACAATATAGTCAACAGGGAGTAGGAAACTCTCAGCTCCCTGGCGATCTCCCTACTTATGTCACCTTATTTAGGTTTTTGTAGTGAAATGAGGAGGTACTGTATAGATAACTCCTCATTTCAACTTCATGACTCAGCAGTTCCCTTTCCATTGCGGCGCTTTCAAGGCGAGTGACCGGAATAAATAAAAACAGGGTGTCTGACAAATGTTTATCTAAAACGGCAAAAAAAATACTGTACTACTTCCAAGTAGAAGAGCACACGGTTCTTTAGCAGTGTTTTAATGACTTTGCTAAGCACCAGACCCATAGGATGAACTTCTAATGGGTGAGTACAGGTCTCCTTTTGTTATTATGGAGTGGGATCACTCCATAAGGGATTTAAATTAGGCTCTCAATGCAATAATAACTCATCAACACAATTTTACTAATTAACTAACTACACTAATTTCTTTAACTCATTAACGCAATCGATCTTTTGGAGGCTGTAGCGGGCTCCGTTTTAAAGCTAGAGTGATACTGGTATCATATGAAACTAGATGACCTAAGGAATCCATTGGTACCAACCATGTCATACTAGCTTGGCGAAGGAGGCTAAATAACGCTCCAAAACTTGCGCTAAATTCTGGCGAGGAAAAACTGTCATGGCCATTTTCAAAGGGGTCCCTTGACCTCTGACCTCAAGATATGTGAATGTAAATGGATTCTATGGGTACCCACGAGTCTCCCCTTTACAGACATGCCCACTTCATGATGATCACATGCAGTTTAGGGCAAGTCATAGTCAAGTCAGCACACTGACACACTGACAGCTGTTGTTGCCTGTTGGGCTGCAGTTTGCCATGTGTTGATTTGAGCATATTTTGTATGCTAAATGCAGTACCTAGACAATATTTGTCATTATTTTGTGTTGTTTATTGATTTCCAATAATAAATGTATACACATATTTGCACAAAGCAGCATATTTGCCCACTCCCATGTTGATAAGAGTATTATATACTTAACAAAACTCCCTTTAAGGTACATTTTGAACAGATAAAATTAATCGCAACTAACTATGGACAATCATGCGATTAATCATGATTAAATATTTTAATCAATTGACAGCCCTATTTTAAATCCATAACAATGTAATTGTTTCCTCTCATATATTGGAAAATGCACACCTACTGTAATCTGTGTCTGTAATAACATTTGGCCGCTGAGTCCTGGGCAGGCTGTTAAATTAGCGTTGATGAATTTATGCTCCGGCTGCTGTCTGTGGTGCTGATCAAAGGCTAGTTTGCCGGATGGGAGTTGCATGGCGAGTCTCTCCATGGTGGCATAACAATCACCACCATGAACCATGACAACAGCAAAATTGTCAGTATGTTGTTTGTATCATCCTACATATTCTTATTTCGGGGTGTAATTAACACAGCAACCTCTTGGGGTTAAAAGGTATGCAGACTTTTCCTGAGCCGTTTCTCTTCCACCAGACTTTTTTTCTTTGTCATACACCAATAATGTGATACTGTAGGCGGCAATTTGAAATTTCGGAAAGTGTAATTGCATGTTGTGTCCACAGTTCATGCTTTGTGGAGATTCAAAACCCTCCAAGGGGGCCGGCTTCCTGACAGCCTGTCATTGTGCTTCAAGATTGCAAGTTCCACTCTTCACTGCTACTCCTACCAGTGTATTTACGCTGCACTCATTTTGACTTCATCCTGTAATCCACATTGATTCTCTACACGCAGTCAGTTCAACACTGCGCTGAGCAATTTCCCAGGCAGCTGACCAATAATACAAAATATATGGTTCGAGGGAAGGAAAGTTCAACAAACAATCTCAGCTCAATCATTAGGATATGATTCGATTTTAAAATGCCTCACTAGAACCATTGAATGCAGAATGTAGTTATACGACGCAGGTATTCAAGCATTCCCCTCCATCTCAGCTGGGCTGTCAGCAAATACCAACACTGTACAGTAGTGTGACGCTTAGTTACATGCTAGGAAGAGCACAGGAACTGGTGAATTGGATGATGGTAATTAGGTGAATAATGACTGGAGGGGATAGGGGAGTTGAAACAGGATACAGCTCACTGTTTTAGTTTATTACAAAGTGGATCCCAGTGTTGATTGGGGTGGGGGGGAAAGGAGGAAGAAGGTGTGTTGTTGAATGAGATTTAGTGTAAAAACATGAGCCACCTGTTCCGGATCCACCATAAGAGCTCTACCCCTCCTCTTCCTCTTTCCTTCAGCCCTTTCTGCCTGAGATCATCTTGGCCTCCACAAAGTTTGAGTGTAGAGTATGTTCATCCTAACTGGATAAGACTTTGTAGCAAACCGACTTTTCACATCTGGTGAGGAATAAAAGTCCTTGGGATGGCTCCTGGCGGGGAAATGAATGTTCCTTTTTATACGCTGTCCTATCAGTCTGACATGCTATTAAATAGTCCCCCCTTGCACTCCATATTTTATTGCCAACTGTTTTTTTCCTGCCTTTTGCTGCATCACTCAACACTTCCTGAAAAGGCAGCTCTGATATTTAGGGAGGCCTTTTGGATGCATCGATGGGGGAACATTTTCTTGCCAGGTGCTTTTGTGTTTTGTCCCTTTAAAAAATAATGAAAGAAAAAGGTATATCCCTCTTCCTCCGACTTCCGTTGTTTACCCGGAGCCGATGGCTGCCTTTATTTCACTCATAAATCTCGTTGTCAGCCTTTGACTGGTAGATTGAGCAGACAAAATGGGCTGCTACTCGGAGCCTGGAAGGAGTTTGTTCCACGACATTACACCGCTGTTTGCAGGATGCCTCCATCCTGAGAGAAGTGGTCCTGTTTCGGCGGGGAGGCAAGGAAGATGGGAAATATATCTGAGAATGCAAGGCCTCGCTTGACGCGGCTTTAGGACATCAGTTGTCATTTTTACGACGCGACCGAGGTCAGTAGTTAGCTCCTTGGCAGTGCGACCTTGTATTTATGCAGTTTCCTTACCTTGGAAACTATAACATCCGGTTCTGCATTATGGAAAATGTTTATTTTTTGGGAATTCTGTTGTTTTCCAAAGCGCTGATGTGGAAACACTGGCACACCAATGTTGATGCAACTCCATTCCAAGACAGAGCAAACAGACTCTACAACTGCCAAGTCTTTGAGATTATTTAACCTCCTGTTACTATTATTTGTTCAGTGCTTATGGCGTCTGTATATGTGCTGATTCACCCAAATACATCTTGTATGGGATCTTTCTAGGCTTTTTGTCTCCGCTATCCACCTCTCCATCATGTCATCAGCCCTGACAGCTTTGGGGATAGAGGTGCACCTCGGGACCGAATGGGCAATTAAATGAGCGCCAGCTGGTGTTCTGGCGGCGATGTTACAAAGCGCCTGACGATGTTCGACTCCGTCTCGCATGGTTGCCTTGAAAGCCAATTCTTCTGAAATGCATTTTTTGTAATGGAAGGCATCTGGATATATGAGCGCCTTCTGATGACCCTCCTGTGACGATCCCAGGCAGATGGAGCAGCAGGGAGAAGGAGGCATGGAAAGGGGGGAAAAGAGCCAGAGTGAAAGGCTTGATGGAGGCTAAAATTGAAGAAAATGAGAGAGCATGTGGAAAGCAATGTAGGAGATATGAGCGATAGAGGCAAAGCAAAAATGAGGAACTGGGAAAAGTGTTTTGCTTTCACAGTAAATGATCCATCTGCTGAGGTGTGTTGTTGCTGCAGGGAAGGAGTTTGTTTTGCCCTTGGGATGTCTTCATCCTCAAAGTATAAGCTCACAGCTGGCTTCACATTCAGCCGGTGGTAGCCTCGAACTTAGGGAAGTAGACCTGCAGTCAAAAAGCTGTGTTTTTAAACCCCTTTAAGATTATGCTGGTGAGGAAGTGGATGATGCTTTTCCTTCGAGAAAAACATCTGACAAGGTGCCTTTGAGCAATGTGAGCTTCTACAGCAAACGTGGATGAAAGAAAACGGAGGATTGTATGTGTATTTGAGAGGTCCTTGTGTATGTTATTCTGCCAACTAATGCCGTTACAACACTAGAGGCCTTTGCACACCAAGTCCGTATTTTTCGTCCTATATAGTCGCATGTTTTAAAAATAAATACAACCTTGCGTTGCGTCAATCACGTTTACACACCGACTTCGAAACCTTCGTCCGTCATTAAAGTTTTTGGAGCTGGTTTGAATTTCTTCGCGTTTTTTCGCATCCGTCAAAAACCAAAAAAGGGTTGTCTGACTACTCAGAGCCATCGTCCGTGCAAACGTCATCATCCAAACAGTATCTGATAAACATTCACTTCAAAGATAGATTGTGGTGTTTGCAAAACAGCTTGGAATCAGGGATGGTCGCAAAACAAAGGATGTACGTAAGATCAGTAGTAGTAGTGGTACTACTGTCTGTCCTCTACTGAGGCAGCAAAACGATAGCTTCTTGTTAATGTCGTTCATTCATCAGCCCCGTTTGGGACTAGGGCTATCCATTGCTTCCACGTAATTGATTCAGTTCTGTCTTGTGCTGCGAATTTTCGCATCAAATAGAATAATAAAACGCATCGGACTCGGGGTGCAAGGTTTCTATGCGTAACGATTTTTATAGGATGACGGATTAAAAAGACGCATATGAAAAATACGACTTGGTGTGCAAAGGCCTTAAGAGGCTACAGCCATGCTAGAGTAAGGATTAGGGCTGGAAGACGATACACGCATCTCCCGATTCGATACCATCACGATACTTGGATGCTGATTCGATATGTATTGCAATTTTTAAGTATCGGCATTCTACGGGTATTGTGATTCGATATTACGATTTTTGATAACTTTTTTAAAAATAGACCATTGGAAAAAGTTGAACCATACACTTCTAGGGACTTTTACTTTGGAAAATATCTTAATTAACTAATTTTCAGCATGTATGTAGTTTCCAGCAACCCACAAATCAAAGAATAAAGATATTTCCCTCACAAATTAGTGGTATTTTCTTTTTAATTTATACAGGACATGTAATGTTTTATACTTCTGGTGAATATAATCAATCAATCAATCTTATTTACATATATGTATTTTGTACATACAGTTCCCTTTGTTAACACCTTATTTTGAAAACCGGACGTTGTCACACGTATATACTGTACTTCCACTAACTTCGCCAAGTCTGTCGCTAGCTCTCTTGTCAGCTCCGTTCTCTTTATACATTGTGACACAGTGTTTCCCATTTTGCATTTAAAATTTGAGGGTGCAGGTCATATCTACGCGGACCCTCCGTCGTTTTCTACTTTCTCATTTTGGCTCACTGCGGTTTGTTTTGGTTGACGGATACGGAACAAATATGACGCCACATTTCTCAGACTACAACAACAAAAACGGTAACTTCCTTCTACCTCCGTATAGACTCAAATGAAGCAAATATATTGATTCTGAGATTTAAAAAAAAATACATTGCAATACATAAGTGTATCGATTTTTTCCCCTTGTATGGATGGTGTGGCCGAAAATATACAATTACATCGGCCTGAATTAAAAATTGTAGTTTGTTGACATTTTTTGCACACCAAAATTGGACTGTCCGATCCATTCAGTATAAACATCGCAGTGCAACTGAAGTCATGATGGGGCATTAAATAAACAAATGAGTGCCGGCAAAGAAAGAATCCAATTGAACCAAACAAAACGACCATTATTCTTACAGAATAAACACATGAAAATATGTCCTATAAGCTCCCCCTACACCAGCCTCTCTCTTTTCCTGTGTCTCCTTTTAATCGGTCCTCATGTCACCTCATCATGGCTCATTAATGACAGGGGACTGTCAGCACTTGATCATTTCAGGCCATAATAATCTTGATGAAGGTCATTCCCTCTTGATCCGCAGCTCAACAGATTGAGGTCACCCCTTCTCACTTTGTCCCTCCATCCTTTCTTTGCTATATCTCTTACAAGTAACAAAAGCTGCAGAAATGGATTCATGGAAAGAGCACTTCCTCTAACTATTGAGATGTATCCAAAGTAAAGAGAAGCAAAACAGTCTCTCAGCAGCTCCCCTCTCTCTTCCCTCTGGACGTCTGAACTGTGGCCCCTTTCCCTGCTTTGATATGGGCTCAGAATACGGGGGAGGCCCCTCAGGTAACCAGAGCTGGCTCTTTGGACTGCAGGGCCAGGCTTTCAGAGAGGGAGACAGATGTGTCATTGAAGACAGCCAACCATGACCTACAGGCGGGCCAGACAGCCTGGGAGGGTCTGACAAACAACTACCAGATCTCTGCATGAGAACACACACACACACACACACAGCCACCTGTTTTTATGCTCTTACAAAAATCCTGTTGAGAGAAGTTTCATTTTCAGCCTGGGAACTTTGAGAGGGAACTTCTCTTCTCTTTTCATTTGCTTATTTCAATCTTCACCCTTTGAAATGAAGCATGTAATGTTTTCATGTGGGAAAAAATACAATTTTCTCAATCAGCTTCTTACTATGAGCGAGGGGGACGGTCCTACATGAACACAATTTTCCAAAGTTTTTCCATAGTTACAACTCTTTTGGCTATTGGCTTAAATGGAGAAACATGATGAAGTGCCCTCTAGGGTGCCCTTAAATGGGGAAAAACATGATAATGTGCCATCTGTGGTGCCCTTCCAGTGGAGAAAGCATGACAAAGTCCCATCTAGGGTGCCCTTCCAGTGGAGAAAACATGATAAAAGGGTCATCTGGGGTGCCCATAAATGGAAAAAACATGATAAAATGCCATCTAGGGTGCCCTTCCAGTAGAGAAAACATGATAAAATTCCGTCTAGAGTGCCCTTCCAATGGAGAAAACGCAATAAAGTGCCCTCTAGGGAACCCGTCCAGTGGAGAAAACATGATAATGTGCCCTCTAGGGTGCCCTTCCAGTGGAGAAAACATGATAAAAGGGCCATCTAGGGTGCCCATAAATGGAAAAAATATGATAAAGTGCCTTCTAGTGTGCCCTTCCAATGGAGAAAACATGATAAAGAGCCCTGTAGGGTGCCCTTTCAGTACAGAAAACGGGATGAAGTGCCCTCTAAGGTAGCCTTAAAATGGAGACACAATGATGCAGTGCCATATAGGCTACCCTACATTCTTACACACAAAACTTTCTGGGCGCTGATGCCCCACCGCATGCAGCTGGTGTCCTTTTTATTTGTTTCGCCCCTGCCCCTCAGACAGCCTGAGCCCACCACTGACTACATGAGAAATATGTTTGTTTTTTTAAATAATTGTATCCTTCTCACTGGTTTGAAGTAGGCCAGACTCCGTAGGAAAAAAGTGATATCTCACAATCGCAATTTAGCAATATTGGAATCAAAACCTGGAGACGGTTTGGGAGTTCCTTGCTTGCTTGCCGATAGCTTTGGTTCCTGTCTTTAATTTGGTGCTGTAAAACCAATGCCACTTCTACTTTATGTGAAAGGGCCATTAATAGTAGCTTCTGTAGTAGTTGGGCAAGCTGAGAGCATGCCTGGTAAAACCAAAAGTGGAGACTACTGATCCTGATGAAAACAAATTGGGACGAAGAAAATTATAGTTTCTGGATAAACTTAACTTCAGTGCACTATTTAGAGGGGGTGATTACAGCAACACACTGTCTAAATTAAACTACTGAACCGAGACACAAATCAAAACAGCAATTTGTCATGGAGGAAAATGTAATAAAAATGTTACCATATTTGTTTTACTATCCAACAGCAAGGAGTCCTTATGAGACGCTGCACTCCGGAGGATCAGCTCACACTACTTTTTCAGCCTTCACTATCATCACACTGTCAGACACAAGCTATTAGATTTGCAGGACAGTTTGGCATACTGACTTGCATGTGGAAGGGTGATTCGATAACTGGGGCTTTACACATTATAGTTAAATGGGGTCATTTGGCAGCCTGTGTCTGCTCTCCCACTGTGTATCTCCGACAGAGATCAATGGGACTCATTCTATCCCATTGACTTTCAATCACGTTTCTCTGAGTTCCCTTGTTCCCCACCAGCCAGCAACCACTGACTCATTACAGGGCTGGGTAAAGGTAACCAGGCCTCTGCAGCCGATGCATTATGGGGCGCAGTGCCCGTGGGCGAAACGATCTCATCGTGTTCGTGGTGCAGTAATGACAGGGCGCTGGTGTTTATGCCGTAAATTTGCCTGCCTCGTTCTCAGCAGTAACTTTTCTTGTCAGACGATATTGACTCGCTGGAATCGTTCAGAGCTATCTGACTCTCTGGTGAGGCAGGGCTGTACATTCGCACATGCTACGAAAAAAATCGGTCTGTGCAATGAATGAAATTACCGCAGTAGCACCCGTGCGATGCGTGTGTGTGTGTGTGAGGTAGAGACGCCTGTTTGTTCTTAGTTGAGGGTATGTGTGTGTTGTTTGTGTGTGTGAGGCGCATCACTATTCTATATGGTTGTTGTAGTCTATTGAGCGATTAAAATGCATGTCCCCGGCAGCGTACAGTGCATACATCTTTGCCGCCATGGCAAAAAAAATAAATACAAATCACAAAAAACAGTAGTTACTGGATGTTACTAGGGATGCACAGATCCGACTTTTTCAGTCCTGATACTGAGAGCGATACCTTTAGGGCTCTAGGTATCGGCCGATCTGTCCACATGCTTTACTGTGTGGAAGTGACTGGGATCATTCTGTTATGTGTAAGGCAACATCAGGCTCGACTGAAACACTGCTTTCCTGACTTCGTGAAACAAAATGTAACAAATAGATGTATATAAACATAGAATTGAATAGATCAGCCAGTCAGAGAGCCAGTCAGAGAGCCAGTATCGGCCCGATATCCGAGCCAGTATCAGTGCTTCCTTCGATGTTACTTCAGTACTATAAGTACGAGAACTGCAAGGGGACGAAAAGGAAGCGAGACGGCACTCGGATACAGACGTTTCATACACCAGACGTAATATAACGCAGATCTGCCGATGCACTTTCAACCCGCGCTTGACCCGTTCATATGAATCAGCCGACACTCTGTCACACTAGAGAATCCAGTCTGCAGTGTTCACATACTTCACTGATAAACCAGAGAACTGTAGAGTCACATTACGGTCAAAGAAAGCTTTTGTATCACGTCTACTATTCAGTCCATACACTATCCAGTCCCATTTTTCAGTACTACATTCCTTTAAAAGGTCATGGAAAATGACTCTTTTTAAACTGTATTGTCGTATGCTCCACGACCCCCCCAACACAGAATGTCACCAGTCTCAAACTACAGTGGACTTACTTGATACTTTTGCTACAATTTTGTGGCCTCTGCAACAAAAATGTCAACCTCCGTAGCAACATTGCTATGTGCGAAAAATTACAGCCCTGTGAGGTCACACTCTGTGGCAACTGATGAAGTTTATAAACCAATTATGTCCTCATAATAGTAATAATTGGTCATAATCCAATGAGATGGCTCCCTTGAGATTCTATTTATGGCGTGTAAGTGCCAAATGATGTAATTTGCAGAGATGCTTTTGATTAGATTGAGATCAATATTGAAATAATTTTTTAAAATTTAGACATCTAAACTGTCACAATAATGTATAACATTTTTGTGAAAATGCATTACATTAGCTCTCTGACATTTTCTTCTACATTCACTGCAGAAGGGAAGATGTATAAGTAAAAGTCCTGCTGTTTTATGAGGCTACATCACAGAAAGGGGCTGCAGCCCTGTGATGCTGTACATTCACCCCACAGTAGGCGCCTTATATACATTGGGATGTCTGCACAGTCATTACTAGGAAATCCGTTGGAGCACAGTAAGAGACAGATTGAAACTTAATCGAAAAACACTGAAGAACTTTTAAAACAGCAGTAAGCAAAACATCCCAAAAAAAAGCTGATCTCACCAACAACGGCTGAACCTCAAGTTCCGACTTTGTTTCATGTTCTCCTAACAAAAGGTTTAACTTTTTTTTTATTAACCAAGCGATACGCTCTACTCAATAAAAAGGTATTTGAGCCCTGTGTTCAGTTGTCCACACACCTACAATAGTACCCCCGCCCCCCATCAGTCCTGTGAGGCCAACTAGTTGATACCACTTTCCTGTAAGTGGGGCGAGGAACACGGTGCAAACCTGCTGTTTGGAGCCAGCGTTAACAACACACATCCCATCTGTTCCATTAGTTCAGCAAAAAAAAAAAAGGTTTGAGGTCCATCTGAGAGACCACAAAAAGAAAAACAGATTCATCTCCTCTGGAAAATATTATTAGGCCTCCATGGCGGTGTGTACACAAGATCTGCTCGCTGCCAAGCACACAAACACAGATGACTTTTTACTGTCTCTTTGGCTTCAAGTGAGAGGTCAGCTGGGACCACTTCTTCTTCTTCCTCCTCCTCCTCCTCCTCCTCCTTCCTTGTTCTCGCAGTTTATTGCACTGCAAAAAGTAACCGCCTTAGTTTAATCTCCATCTGAGTAGTTCAATCAAGTTTGAACTCATTTGAACCAACACTTGATCTGTTCAAATTAATTCAGAGCAACCCACACAGCCTAATCCTGAATTATGCTGCAGAATAAATCAAATTCATGGTGGCTCTGTTGTCTCATTACAGTGACAAGCTAATAGTGATGCACGGGTCAATGTTTTTTTATAACCCGTATCCACCCGACCCACAAAAAATATGCGTTAATCAACCACGTGTTAAAATGACGTGCCGTCACCACGTTTGGTGCATGTGTGTGTGTTTGAGAGAGAGAGACAGAGAGAGGGGAAGAGAAGGTGGACCATTGCATGCAATGAATGTTTCTGTAAGTTATTAATAACTTACTCGGAACGCTGCTTTGTCAATTCGTCACCTGCCCGACCCGCGGGTCAAGGCAGTTGAATTTTATGAAGTCAGTACATTTATGGTGCTTCCACATGATACTTCTCAGATGGTTTTGGTGTCATGATTATGATATTTTACTCCACACGTCAGCACAACAGTTTTGCGTTAGCAAAGAGAGCAACAATGGCGAAGTTACTGAAAGCAACAGGACATGCAGTGAGTCATACAGAAATGTAAAATAAATAAAAAATTATTTTGAATTTCGAAAAAAACAAAAAACAGCGGAAAAAAGAAATTGAACTGTGTCCATTTGGCAGGATAAATCTGATTTAAAGAGCTGTCTAAACCGTCCTAAAGGTCAAGGATAATTTCCTTTATCCTGCTGATAGGACTTGTTGCAACGTCCTGGCACTCACTTTGCCAACAGTAATGAAATTGTTTCATTTGTGTCCAGATTGTGTTTCAGAAATTTTCCTCATTGGCAAATTTCCTCTAGTTTTTCTCAGGTTTTGAAATGTTTTTTATCTTGTCTTGTCTTAGTTTACATTTCTGATAAATAAACGTTGTCTAAACATTATGTGATGGAAATAATGAAAGCACTTTTTCTGTTAGAATGCAGCCTGTGAGCAATGGCAGTTGTTGCTGACAGAGATCAGACGGGGCTCTTCGTTTTTTGTTTTTTTTCCACTTTTTCCCCCAAGGAGTACATTTGCTCCTAAATTAAAACAGTTAGGCATGATGCCCAGTGTCTTGATACAGACACTAACACTAGCCGCCCTGTCGTTACTAGCCACCATGCTAACGTTAACCTTAGCCACCTCAGTTAAAGCCTCGTTAGTTGGACCTTGAAAATGCCACTCGCTGGATTCCTCTTTTCACTCGTCTCTTTTTCACACAAAATAAAAATGAGTAGGCTTCACTTAAAACCAATACTTTTTTCAGTGTTGTTCACCGCTCTCTCACTTGACACCGGCTGTGTCATCACAGAAAACTCTTCTGTGACTGGCTTGTAGCAGTGTGGAACTTGTAGGAGGATGGGGGGGGATACGGTAGGTTGTAATATTTATTCACACACTGTGCTCGTAAATCATTTTTCCTATTTTTCTATTTTTAGGGGAACATTTGAGTGAAGCACTCGCACTGTAGAGCCCTGACCTACTGTAAAGACCAGTGACGGACCACATCTGGTAACTGATTTTGGACGTAGTTGTCTCTTTCCTTCCAAATGCATGCAGTTAAATGAAACTGTACCTTCTCACAAAATGTAAACATTTATAGCCTGATATAAGTGCTCTGATAATCGAAAAACAGTACTGTAAATAGTTTCCTGTGTTTTTTGAAGTAGATTAGCACTATATGGCAAAACTGATAAACTGATTAAAGGGACTATTTGTAACTTTCAGAATTGCTTCTTAACAGCGACACCTGTGGCCGTGAAATCAACGAAAGTCAGCGTCGGGCTCGCGCTTGCTCGCTCTAAATATACCTGAACGAGCATCGCTCAAAACAGTGAGGCGACACACGTCAGCTAAAACCACAATATCACTCTATATTTCAGCTGCTTGGCAGTAATGTTAGCTGACCAGACAGAGGTCTCTCCATGAACATGATTTAGATCTGATCCTAGTGTTGGCTTTTCCTGCCTCACCCTCCTGCACCCGCAGGGAGACACCAGCAACCGGAGCCTTTCCTCCGCTGCCTGCTTGCATTCACTGACACAGCGCGCACCAACAGAGGTTTTCCGTGTCTTGTGAAGTGACGAGCCTCCGCAGAGAGAAATGTGAACCGTGACACCGGCACCCAGTGTCTCTCTGCGGGCGCAGGAGGGAGACGGTAACGTTTCTCTCTGGAGGAGCTGCAGCATTTATTTCAGCACAAACGTCCACTGTACATTCACTAGATATTCTCAGAGCTAAACTAACTCTTCTGCAGTGAGGTGGAGGTAGAGGTGGAGCGAGTACGCGAGTACGCGCATCTGTCTGAGTGAAGGCAGGCAGGCAGAGGAGACGAGGCTCCCGGCATACGCGAGCGCGCATGTGTGCCGACCCGCTACATTTATACGCTTACAAAGTTACAAACAGTCCCTTTAAAAAGTCGAACTTAAGTCTTCAGTTCTGAAAAAAACAATTTACATAAAAGGAATAAATATAAAACATGAGAATCTCTTTTAAAAACTAATATTATAACTTTTTGCAGTGCTCTCTCCCTCAGCCCGCTGTCCCAACATTTGTTGATATATGACATCTTTCCTTCCACATTGCTTTTGGAAAGTAGGATGTATGACGAGAGAGACATTCATTAAGGCGGCCTTGGCATCACATGATGGTGTGGAACAAAAAGTGGACGAGAAGAAAGAGAAGAGAGGGAGCAGCACAGATGAGCTGGAGAATGAAGGCCAGTTGAGAGGGAGCAGGAAGGAAGGAAAGGGGGACGTGGGAACCGCGGCATATGGGCGACACAGTAACGACACAGTAGGCGTGTGCGTCTCATCCGGCACACGTGCCTGTGCATGTTTTGCTCATGAAGTTGATGGAGATTGAGCCATTAAAGGCATTATCACCGCTCTGCTCAGGGGGACAATTGATGCGGGCGCAAACAAAGACAAAAGCATATCAACCTGTCTCTTTGCTATTTATCATTGTTAGGACGACAGCTGCAGCACTTCCAGTATCCCCGCAAAATCCCCCAAGTGTGTGTGAGTGTGTGTGTGTTTCTAAGAATCCCTTCGTCTCACTGTATATTTCACAAAAGAGGCAATTTACGATGATGGGAGGGAGATAAAGCTCAGGGAGAGAGAGGCAAACACAAGGCGCCGTTGGAAGGAAGCAAATTTTATCTTGGCAGAGAGCGGGTGGCCAGAGGGTCGATGTGTTTTTGTATTCCAGATGCTCGCTGGAAAATGGGCTGTCGTCTGGATTTCTATGTGAACATAAGCAGAGACAGTGAAGGGACCGGGGGGTGTCCCACTGCACGGCTGACTTTGTATATTCCTCAACATTTGGGAATCTCCAGACATCTACCCAAACAAACTTCCATTGTGCACTTGTTTATGCACGCACGACTGTGTGTCTGCTGACTTGATTTCCTGTGTGCATGTTTGTATGTGTGTCCAGACCCCCTCGGGGGCCTGCGTCCACGCCACATTGTTGAGCACTGAGCGCTGAGTCAGTGCATTACTGTCATGGCAGATGTATCCTCCGGCCTGTCCCCTGGCTCTCACCGCCAGCCCATAGAGATGCATTCAGCTGCAGCCAGCGGCACTTTGCGTGATGAGCCTGGGCAATGGCCTCAATCAGGACTGATGGCACCATTTGGAGAAAAAGAGGGAAGGAGGAGGAAGGGATAGAAGGAGGGAGAAGTATCGGAGAGAAAAAGTGGAAGGATTACTGAGAGGAGGAGATATGGATGTAAGGATGGAGTGATGTTGAGGAGAGTAATAGTGGGGAGAGATGGGTAAAGGAAGGGTAATATTGGTATACTGAGATGTGTGTGCACTCAAATGGGCAAACTGCTGGCCATTAGAGATAAACAGTCCTGTTCTCTGACTACAGCCAGCTCAGACACCTATCATTACCCCGGTGAATTTATTATGAGACACTGAGAAAAAAAAAAAAAATGGAATCTATTTCACAGTCACATTGAATCAATGACCGGAGCCTCGTTGGCAGCTGAGTCCGTGGCACGTGTTGGCCCGATGGCGCACGTTTAAAACCTCCACTAAGGCCTGGCGCTGCTGCTGATGGTGGTGGTGGTGGGGGAGGGGGCAAAGCAGGGGGTGCCATCTCATTAGTACCTCAGATCCATATAGCTGGGACTTATAAATAATTAGCAGTAAGGCACTTTATGGAGCCAGGCATGGTGCCATCTCCAAAGTTAATCAGCAAAAGGGTGATTTATTTACACGGAGATCGTTGACGCGTCGCCTGGTTCAGTCAACACGTGTTGGTTAGCCAGATAATGTTTTACTTCACAGTTGATCAAATGCTGTCCCTAGGTCAGTTAAAAGAGCATCAGTCAGCCAATATGTTTCTGTCTCACATGTAACACCTTCAAATAAATGCAAAGCAATCAGCAAAATATTGGGAGCAGTTAACGGCATCAATGAGCAGTGCCATGTTTTCATTTGGAATCAGCCATACTTGGTTTGCAACTTTGACTGGTTAAATGCCAGCAAATTAATATTAGTGTATAAATATCTGCCTTTTTGCCAGACCATTTGTGTGCTGCCATTATGAAGGCCCCAATGGCTAGTTGCTGCCATTGAAAAAGTGTACAGACGGCAACCTCCGGGTCTGAAAAATGAAGCCAATGTGGAAGTGCCTTAAACTTGCATTCTTTCTAATAGCCAGCAGGGGGCGACTTCTCTAGTTGCAAAAAGAAGTCTGATTTTATAGAAGTCTATGAGAAAATGAGCCTACTTCTCACTTGATTTATTACCTCAGTAAACATTGTAAACATGAGTTTATGGTTTCAATCGCTAGTTTCAAGTCTTCTTCAATACAGCGTGATGTTCATTTAATAAATTATGGTCCCATTTAGAGTCAAATAGACCATAAAGCAGGGGATGCTTTAGGGCATGGCTACATTGTGATTGACAGGTCACTACAACGGCGTTGTCCGTGTTTTTTGTCTGAGAACTTTAACCCTTTCACAGTATTTTCAGTTCATGAAAGTTAATTGTAACATTTCTGTTCCCTAAAAAGGTCTTGACCCTCTCATGTCACTTCTGGTTGCAAAAATACCAAGATGGCGAGGGGCAAAAACCAAGATGGTAATGGCCAAAAACCAAAAACCTAGATGACGACGGCCAAACTTGAGGCTTCAAAACGGCAGTCCACAAACCAATGGGTGACATCATGGTGACTAAGTCCACTTTTATAGACAGTCTCGAGCCACCTCCAGCTTATTGCTATCCGTGTCCACACAGATGCGTAGGGAAAACAGCACAGCAGCAGCTTCAGTCCTCTGTTAGTGTCTACACAGGATGCATTCAGGCACAATACTTCTGTTTAGGTCACCTGCGTTTTGGCAGCACTCACAGCCCAAAACACAATCACTGTAGTTACATACATAAAACATTAGAATATAGACTTGTAGCCTAAAGAGTTACATGCACAACACAAGCCCCCTCATCACTATCAGACATGTGTCTGTCCGGTTCGATAGCACTGACAAACCAACATGTCAGTGCTGACATTTGGCTGACTCAGATGACAGATGACTCAGTGATAAAAGTGATTGATGGCACTACCAGCCCGCTGTGCTTTGCACCTGTTAGACCCTTTAAAAACAAATCAGCTAAACTAATCAGATGGTTGCAATGGGTGTACTTGTGCCCATGTCTGTATTTTATGGGCTGTCCAACAAATATGCAATACAAATGTGGTATTTTAGGTTTTCTTGTCAGTGTTCTTCAAACAGACTTGCAGCACCTGAGCTGTTGACATATCTTCCAACTATTAACAGAGGTATAAGAAAGGCATCAACATCCATGGGTATTACAGAACTATAGTCACATTCCTCATATTAACAGTAGGGTTGGGGGAAAAAATGTATACAGCATAGTATGACGATATTTTACGTGGCAATATTGTATCGATACACAGACGTCAAGTATTGATCTTTTATTAGGCCTATATAAAGTATTAACCTCTGGCCAATCCAACAGCCCACTAGTGGGCCCGGACACTATTCTATCTTTCAGAGGTTGTAGAGGGCTCAGTCTTAAAGCTAGTGAGCTAGCTAGTGAATTCTGGTATCATGTGAAACTAGAAGAATCCAAGGAATCGATAGGTATCAACCATGTCATGTTAGCTTGTCGGGAAGAACGCTAAATATCGCTTCAAAGTTACAGTAAATTTTGGCGAGAAAAAACTGGCATGGCCATTTTCAAAGGGGTCCCTTGACCTCTGACCTCAAAATATGTGAATGAAAACTGTGAGATGAACAGAGTGAAAACTGTATCTTATTAGATAAAACAGATGTTGACAAACTGCATAACTTTCAGTTGAAAAAGGTTAATAAATTGCAATATATCGCAACAAATGTACAAAATGTTTAAAATCACAATAATATTGTATCGTGGAGCCTCTAATGATTCACACCCCTAAATAACAGTACAATTTTTGTTGCAATTTTTGTAGTAGTATTGTAATAGGTATTTTACCAGTTCTAAAGAAACAACCATAACTCATCTGGTGATGAGAAAATTAAACTGACATATGTATACTACACTGACATCAAATGAAACATCCAACCCGACAACAACCCTGGTGAACAATCCATCTTGATTTTGTGAGTTTTGTTTGTAAATGACTGCTTTCCCCCCACACACTTGCGACACAAGTGTTTCCCAGACGCACTTATGATTGATCTTTTCTGATGTAGCAATTTGCTCAAGAGTCCTTTTATCAACAAAGACGAAGACTCATTTCTGATTATTACCAAGGCCTGATAACGAGTTCTTCCGCTGAGGGTTGACTCAGACAGAAAGCTTCCTAATCAGGAGCCGATCGCCCGCCGACCTGCTGCATCCACCTCCATTGAGCTTGATTATCTCGGCGCTGATTTCCGGCATCGTAGCAACACTGCATGACTTTGCCATAATGTGAGATCACTGCTGACGGCTTTGACTGCTAATTGAGATGGAAAGGAAGAGAGGAAGGAGAAAGGAATGACTTGCAGAATGACAAAAGTTGTGCTTTAAGAGCAACTGACCAAATAAATCTGATCATTTGGTGAACATTTCTCTATTAAATGGCTCTGAATTAGATTGTTTTTGGGGGAATAGGTTGGTGAGTGGTAAAATTTGATATAATTCTTCTGACTTTTTAGGACAATGTTGCGATGTCTGGATGCAGCCCGGTAGCACAAAAAGGCATGTCAATGACACGATAACACGCAAGGCATTTAGCGTGCAATAAGTACGCCATTCTTGCTTTTGGCATTTAATTTGTTCGCCATGTAGTCTCTACTGACTACAATGTAAATACATCCGTGTAAATATACTACGCTCAGAGTTAGTGACAGAGAATAAAAAATGACAAAGACTGCTTATGGCGGGTAGGCAGGGAGATGGATGGGTCCAACAAACACAAGACTTTCAACCAGGAGACCGGTGTTTCATTTTATAAGTTACATTAGTGATGTTTGTGACCCGTTTTCCGTACTTATGTTACGTTATTTCAGTACGTATTTTACTTAGTTTACGTACTTATTTTAAGCCCAACCAGAATGTTTTCCCTTAACCTAACTAAGTGTTTTTTTTTAACTGCGGACAATACCGTAGTTTTGTTGCATAGTGTACATATTACACGAGAAAAATGGCGTGCAAATGACACGCGGAAAGCCTAAAATGCATCCTCATGACACCTGGAATGTCCTTGTAATGTAATTTAGACGCCTTCCCATGACACTGCAAGCTCTCACAAAGAAAGTGCCAACTGGTTACATTTACTTCAATATTTGGGGTTAAAAAATGTCATGGCATAAAACATAGCCTTTTAATGAAATGAAACTATATTATTAATGTTGTCCATATGATATTTATTAACATTCTATATTTGGTAAAAACTTTATGGTAAACCTATGTTGGAAACCAAAAGTAAATAATGAAAGTAGAACAATAGTAAATTACTTTTTGCTGTAATAATGTAATCAATAACAACGTCTAATGAACTTCATCTCAATAAACTTATGCCACACTGCGCCTGCTGTTTGGTGAAAGATGAATTAATGAAGGGTTACATGGCACCCCAGCAACAAAGTTTCATTGTATGAAGCCGCGTGTTGCATCTGTTGTATATTCAGCTTCTCTCTTTCTATGACAAAGCATTCTCCGGTTCACCAGACCAATCCCACCTCCCAGCAAACACACCCACAGTCATCATGTCCCCATTAGCTCTTGCTAACGCCGCTGCTCCAAACGTTATCACGCCCAGACGCTAATGTTATGACTATGATTATCATTATGTGTTCTTGGTGCTGGAAACACACACACACACACACCGGAGCTGGAGACCTCATTCCATTTCCTTCCCTGCCGTGAAACAAATCAAAAACTAGTTACGCCGGCGTCTCTGAATGCCATCTCTGCTACCTCGCCGCGACATTAACATCAACTATCGATAGGAACAGGCCGGGAAACTGTCGGCTGGGGTCCACTTCTAAGCTGGAGTCAATTAGTGAGGAGAACGACCTCTTCAGATCTCCAATTATTATCCTCTCACTGAAAAACCCCTCTGGTTGATGCTAGTCCGCCTTAACAGCGTCGTAGCCGCGCTGCTAAGTAGAACTAATTCACATTCATGAAAGAGTGTGAATGTGTATACATGTTGTAAAGCCCTTCAGTTTCTCATCAGAGCACACACACTGAAACAAAACTGTTTGTTTTCACAGATTGTTTTTCCACCTGTTGAAATGTTTTCTTGACAGGTTTGAATATTGTAAACCAAAGAATATGTAATTGCGTTGCAATTTGCTTCTCGCTGCTGCAGCCTGAATAATAGCAGAGCGTTAACAAACAGGTGTTAGTGATCGGTCACTTGCCAAACACAATTTTCGTACTTTTTTTTTTCAAATAGAGACACGAAGAAAAACACTGAGACCAGAATGTCAGTAAATTCCCCTGTGAGAGCTGCTGCTGCCGCTCTAATGCACAGATTTGTTTTATTCTCATGGACCAATAGAAGCACCGTGTGTACTACTAGTGTATTAACTGTATCCTTTGTTTCCATATCTCAATATTGTTTACATTTTGGGTCTTGATCCTACACACAGTTGACCTTTCCAAAACCAAAAATAGAAGAGCAAAATTGAAATAAACACATTAAACAATGTGTTTATATTCTGCTTTAATATATAGACCACCTAGTTGTAAACGTAAACATTCCAAATGCGCCCCGGTTTATTTCCTGTTGCAGTGTATGTAGGTTATGGCTGGAAAGGATCCGTCTCGGGTGAAACTCTCACGAGAGTTAGTGGTCATGTATTTACTTCTGCAGGCATCCTACACTTGAAGGATGGTTGCATTTACAGTTCTGTGTAACATTTTTACATGCCAATTTGAATGCAGTGTGTAATTTGTTTTAGATTAACGTAATAGTAATGTAATGAAGCCATGAATCAAGTTCAAGGTTAAGGTTATCTTTTATTATCTTCATTTCCTTTTCATTATCATTTTGTGTTGATTTTGGCGGTCCCTACAGACAAAAGCGGCACTACTGTTTCCGAGCACCATAGTCCCCTTTAAAAAAAAAACAATTTTTTTTTTTTTACTGCAGCAGGGTCTGACAGTCCACTCTGCGCCGTCCTGGTTCTCGCGTGCCTCCCCTTCCCTCCAGCAACTGCGGAGAAGTCGGATGATCTGGGTCGGTCCACGGCGGGCTGGTCGCTGCCAGAGGCCTCGCTGAAGTGATCTGAAGGAGTTTCTAGTGAACCTGCATGACTTTGTCTGTTTACAACGTTAAAACAACAGTCTTCTCTCCCCCGGGAAGGGCATTCGATCAATTCTGAGTTGTTTCCCCCCGAGTCGCTCCGATTACAACAAGAACGTGACATCATATTTACACAAGACGGATCCTTTCTAGCCATAACCGTCTCTATGAATGACATCAGTTGACAGGAAGTAAACATGGACCCAAGCTGTTGCCTAGCCTAGCTGCAAATGTTAGCATGTCACACATCAAAGTCTGTTTACAGGCGTTGGGGAGTACTACTGCAGACGAGAATGGATGAATGGAATTAAAAAGACGATATCTATGGCTCTGCTGCATCGATTTTGATTGATTTGTTTTTTTTAGTTCTGCCCACGTATTTTCCAGATCAGTGCCAAACGCCAAGAGGCATATAGCTAAGTTTTTCATTATGGCATCCACACAAATAGAAGAAGCTCAATCAATACATAGATTTTGAAATGTGAGACAATTATTGGAGTGCATTGCTAAATCAGGAGAAAAGTTTTTTAAAGATCCCTTCTACAAGATCTGAATCTGTCAGTCTGAAACATTAAAAAGTCGGCCTGAGACTGAATAAGCTGAATTAGCTACTGGAGCTGATAAAATCTAGTGACAGACTACTATAAATGAGAACCCAGCTTTTGTCTGCTTCCGTCTGACTGATCTTAGCAAAAGGGCAAGAGGTGGTATATAAAGAACTGTTATTTTACACCATAACAACGTCCAGTCACTGTTAATTCCCCCTCTCAGTATCTCCTCTCACCTCCTCTCTCCCTCCGTAACCTCACATCTTGTTATTTTCTCTCCTTGATCTCACGCTGACAGATCTGCACTGCTGAGTGCTCTTATTTTGTTAACAGTAATTGGAGAGGCATGATGTACCTAAAATGCAGCTGGACTCGATTTGTAATACAAATGCAAATTTGATTTACTTAGGTACAGGGTGCACCTCTCGCTCTTGGCATCAAAGCCGTCTCTTCTTATTCTTTTCCAAATAGTCAATGAATACAAGCTTGACAGTGTGATTCCTTTTAGAAAAAGCAAAGCTAGTTCAGTGGGCCAAAGTTCATCAGTTCAGCCCACTGAATCATTTTAGGTTAACTAAACTTGATCAATGTGTCAAACCTCGTAGATCGTTCCTCCGTAGTGGGTACATTTTGTTATTTATGCAGTTTAACTTTAAATGTTAAGCGGTTGTGGAGAGAGGCTTCACTTTATTTTTTCTTCAACTCATTAAATCCTCCCTCAGACTTGAGGCTCTGCAATGAAGCACAAATTGCACGCCGCAGCCTGTGAACAACATGGAAAACAAACAATTAAAAAAACATCTCCAGAAACCTGCCCCCACTCCGCTCTGCATTCTCAATCTTCTCTTCACCTTCAGCTTTCTAATAACAGTCTTAAGTTGACATTCAGTTTTTCCCGGGGCAAAACACTTCTGCTGGGGCCGTCCGCTTTCTAATTGTAATAATAATTGTGGTTCCGCCTAATCTCAGCCGGGGCGGTGACCCCGGCCCGCTGCGAGCGGATTTGAGATAATGAAATAATTGCCCCAAACGCTTTTTTCCCAAGCAGCCGCTGAAACCTGAACCCTCAGACGAAGAAGCATCGACATTCATTCGGTCTCTATCAGCGGCATTTTCCACTTTAATTGAAATTTAGATTGTTGTTGACCCCCTGGGTGAGGTTTGGTGGGCCGAGCTGAGGAGAGGGAGGATAGCATGCAACTCTAATGGGGTGGGTTGGCCACAGAATGCCATCTATCTGTCACTGTATGAGAATGTGCTCATGTTTTCATAAAAAAGAGGAAGTGCAGATCATCTATCTTCTCCAGCGCTGCAGCAGTTTCTGCATATATATATATATATGCGTTTATGATGATTAGCAATGAACACACACACACACACACACACACACACACACACACACACACACACACACACACACACACACACACACACACACACACACACACACACACACACACACACACACACACACAGGACATGCATTCCATTTATCTCAGTAGCCGGCTGGATATCACCATGCATCATTTATCATGCAGGAGGCTGGTCCGGGCTCTGATGCGAGTGAATCTGAAGATAATTTCTGACGCATTTGTGAATGTCCTACATGACAGTGTGAAGCGCGGCCTGTTTAGGACAGTGTGTGTGTTTATATGTGCTTCTCCACGCTCGCCAAACAGGACCTGAGAGATATCAGTGGAGCTGTATGAGCTGTATGTCCTGCTATTAAACGATTACTCCATCTGCCTACATTTCCGTATATATCTGCCTCGCTAAATAATGAGTGGAAAAAAAGCCTGCGGCAATAAATGTATAAAATTACTCACAACTCGCCATATGTCTCTTTCAGCAGCCAGATTGAGCAGCTTAAACATTTCAAACCAGTTATAACGGCAGAAATGTACATAATGCTAAAGCTTTCATTGTTGGAGCACGCTGCATCATTCATTAGGAGTGCTTTAAGGACATCTGCAGTGGGACTGAAATAGGCATTATCAGCTGTTTGCCAAATTTAGAAAACAAGCCTGAACATAATTTCACCTGAAACCTGAAACCAATCATTTTGCACTAGGGTTCATAATTAAATGAGAAAATACTCTGCACTTTTCATTTGTCAAGTATTTCATTCACAAAAATAGACTTTACCATGTGGTTATTTAATATAGACTATTTATTTATTGAGTTAGAGAATTAAGAAAACATGCGATACCGTGATATATATCGTTATCGAGATATGAAATTGCCTATTGCATTAGCAAAGTGGCATTTTTGGCACCACAGAATGTTTGTTGCATGCACATTTTAGTATTTTGGTGACATAATATTAATTCTGTACTGAAGAGGGAGTAGAGATGTGTCATCAAACATTCCAGTGCAATTCTGATATTAAAATAATCCAATACTCCACCCATTCACTGTAGCATTGCGCTCCTATAACATTATCGGACTCACGATGGACGATTAAAAAAAGGATCAAAATCAATGCAACATCGTCCTTTCTATTCCACACAACCTTCCTTCCTTCTCAAAACCAGTCGTGTCAAGAAGGTAAATTGCAAAATCTGATCTGAGATCTGCAAAAACTTGCAAAAATTCTCACCTTAACTATTCGGAATCAATGCCTAAACCACCATCTTGCGAGAGTTTCCCCAACTTGCGGGTTCCCTTCTAAACACTACTGTCAAAACCTTGCACCTACATTACCCACAATGCAACTCAAACACCAATAAATCTTTTCAAGTGATGTCACTCGAGCACAACATTGACATATGGTGAACTTATTAGCATACAGTTGCCTATTTACACATCCAGCAGATACAGAGCAACATTAGCATTCATGTCATGCTTGTAGAGATTTTTCCACTGAAAACAACTGCCTGTTGCTTTAAAAAAAAAAAAAAACTACGCTATGAGTGGTGAGAGTGAACCAAAACAGTAAGGTTGCTGGGTAGTCAACCAAAACAATGAGCTGAAAGACACTAAAAAGCTTAGTAGAGCTGAGGGGAACTGCAGAATGATAATTCTCTGTGGGTTTGTCACATTGATGTATTAAGAGAACTGGATACAGCGTTGGAGGTCTCATTCACATGAACGGAGGAAGGGAAATAACTCTGGATTCAGCTATTAGTGCGTTTTACAACTTTTAGGACCTAATGATTTAAATAAGGGATATTAGAGTAATCGTTTTCTGGAGTTGATTTACCTAAAAAAAAATGATCCTCTAAGTTACAGACGTCTCTTTCACTAAGTAAGTCTATGAGAAACATTTTTTTTGGGCCCAATGGCATCACGTGACGGACACAGAAGTTGTAGTACCGTCAATTGGCCACTACAAAAATTGGGATCAACGACCGGCACTCTTCCTGGGGGCTTGGTTTGCCACTACAATTGACCCCTTACACACACACATAAGAACCCATGTGATACACTGTTGATATAAAAATATTGATTATAGCTGGTGGATGTGACTGAGCTGGTGAATGCTCAACTTTTCACCACTTTTCTACCACATACAGTCAAATATGAAGGAACATATTTTCAACAAAGTGGCCCAGCCAGTACTGTAGAACACTGCGTCCTTCATGGGAAACACCATGTTGACATTAGGGTTGGTTACGAGGTCAGATTTCATTGAGGGGAATCACTGACAAATTGAAGGAGGATTCATCAGAACTGGACCCATTATGGAGGGACTTGTATAGTATGGAAATGACTCCAATGGTCGGGGCTGGATCAATATTTCTAGAGAAACGAGTAAATGAGATGTATTTCTCTTGCCCTTTCTCACTGAAACACAAACACACACAGATAAATTGTTGATAGAAAAATATGAATTATAGCTGGTGGATGTGACTGAGCTGGTGAATGCTCAACTTTTCACCACTTTTCTGTCACATATAGTCAAATATGAAGGAACATATTTTCAACAGAGGGGCCCAGCCAGTACTGTACAACACTGCATCATTCATGGGAAACACCATGTTGACATTATGGTTGATTACATTACATGTAAGGTCAGATAACATTGAGGGGAATCACTGACGCATGAAGGAGGATTCATCAGAACCGGACCCATTATGGAGGGACTTGTATAATATGGAAATTACTCCAATGGTCGGGGATGGATCAATATTTCCAGAGAAACGAGTAAATAAGATGTATTTCTCTTGCCCTCTCTCACTGAAAAACACACACACACAGACTGAAACAGAAGCATTCAGTGCCCGGGCCTATTGTACCAGAATAAATTGTAGTTATAAAAGCCATGATACAACAGCATGAATAATAGTCGTTATGAGTCCACTTCAGGGCCACAGTGACCACAACCTCAGGAATCAGCGAGTCTGAATTATTCAGGCCACGGAGAGATGGGACTGTGGGAGTGAACATGCTGTTCAGGGATGAAAGGTATACACATGACATATATATTCCAGGATTAAAATATCACAATATAATTGCCGCAAGTAGATTTTGTTGTCTATTCATTACGTGACCAATGGGACAATCTCCATCATTTATTTTAACAGTAGAGTTATTTACGGCTAAAGGAGAGCATAAAGTAGGAACGTGACTGGAGCATTTATAGTGAATCAGAAGGGAGAAATAAAGTGCATGTGTTTATTTAACACATGCCCATGTTCTATCACAGCATGCAAGTGATGAATATGTTTAATATTTAGGGCTGCTTTTACATTAAGTCTTCCATTCTCTTGGCAAAGTATTACCAAAGAGCCATTTGTTTGAAATAAAGGACAAAGACAAAGCGTTTTTCAGCACAAAACACACTTCGTCCGATGAGTTCTGTGCTGCTGAATGGCATTTAGATCCTGGTTCTCTCACTGTTCATTCATCACACTAATTAAACTGACTGGGGAACAAAAGCCAACTTAGCCCATCCAGTTTCCTTAATTGCTTTTGACGCAATGCACAGATCGTCAAAGATAAGATCCATAGTCAGTGTTAGAATTAGTACAATTTTTAATTAGCCTCTTTTATAGAAGTCATTTTCATGAAGGCAAAATAAGAGAGAGAGAGAGAGAGAGAGAGAGAGAGAGAGAGAGAGAGAGAGAGAGAGAGAGACGGGGACTTTTTGTGACCGCTGAGAGCACTCAAGTGAAGGAATGACCTGATTCAGATAAAAGGAAATTTCTTTATTATGATGCTCGATGATATTGCGTTAGTAGAACAGGATATAGTGAGGCTAAAGCTAATATACTGTAGATGCTCCATTATTACAGTTATCAATCTTGGTCATTGTGCAGGCTAAATGACCCGTCACATGACCTTTTCTGGCCAACATTCATCAACTCCAATCTAATCTAACAATTTATTTCATTTGTGACAATAGCTTTGTTTTTACTTTAAGCAAACACCCACACTACATGTTGTGTTTTTGAGCTTGAAACAGCAGCTTGACAAAACATCTGTGAACACCAGATGAAAAACCGCCACAGCATGGCCTGAGAAGAGGTCAAAGGTCCCCAAATAGGTCGTCAATGACGGGTCAGAGACAAATCAAGGAGGCCAATCATATCCAAAAACAGATACCATTCTTTAACAGAAACAGGGGTTTCCATAACTCCACAATATACGACTACCTCCATATGACTCTCCATGACAACTGAGCAACTGCATCAGCTGAGGAGGGCCAAGAAAGGTGTTTGAAAACAAGTAACCATGTGGAGGACCACGTGCTGAGATGTTTTTGTTTTGGTCTCGGTTGAGATGAAGAAGGCAACGTTGTCAGGTTATAAATGGTTTCACAATTTAGATAAGCAAAAATGTTTCCAAATATTTCCCTTACTGTCCCCTACTGGTGTGTGACACCTTTGTGGAAGCTTTTGGTGAAACCAGGTAGTCATGGATAGATTGCATGCTCTTGGGATATCTTCAAGAATCGATAGGAAACACAGGACTTTCAACAGGGAGACCGGTGTTCGAGACCACTGTTACGTTAATGACGTGTCTTGTAGTGACGTAGGTTTTCCGTGCTGACATTACATTGTTTCCGTACGTATTTTACTTAGTTTACATGCTTATTTTAAGCTCAACCATGACGTTTTCCCTTAACCTAACTAAGTTGTTTTGT
>CAKAOH010022603.1:0-36775 GCA_916701665.1 Sebastiscus tertius
TGGATGGATCAGACTAGAGACCTAGAGCATTCAGAGGATGGATGGATCAGACTAGAGACCTAGAGCATTCAGAGGATGGATGGATCAAACTAGAGACCTAGAGCATTCAGAGGATGGATGGATCAAACTAGAGACCTAGAGCATTCAGAGGATGGATGGATCAGACTAGAGACCTAGAGCATTCAGAGGATGATGGATCAAACTAGAGACCTAGAGCATTCAGAGGATGGATGGATCAAACTAGAGACCTAGAGCATTCAGAGGATGGATGGATCAGACTAGAGACCTAGAGCATTCAGAGGATGGATGGCTTTCCTAGCTAGATTGACAATAAGGGGGTTTCTGAGCAGTTTACACAACAGAAGTGGTCGCCACCCAGTCGCCGAAAAATGCAATTCTTACAGAAATCTCCAAATGACAAAAGTTTTTGAAACTAAATCACAGCATGGCTTTATCTACAGAGTACCTCCAGGTCTTGGTGTCTTAATGTGGTATTTTGGAGGGATTATTCATAATCTTTTATCAATTTTTGAGTGGTAAAAAATGGTTATATTTTGCACCAAATCTGTTTAACAAATGGCATCAACCCAAAAATTGCTGCAACAATTTATAAGACAGAACAGAGCATGAGAATGACCATCACAAACTTAATTCATCATGTTCTACACTCTTATACACTTTCAAAAATGTATTTTAATTCATTCATTCATTTATTAATTAATTTTTATTTCTTATTAATGTCTAGAACAACTTGACACACAGTGCTGAGCTGTATATCAAATGAATCTTCAGGTTCCAGCTTTCAGATGATGTACACCACTTCTACGTGACATCTACTGTTGATCTGCTATCTACACCTGAACATCCCCTGTCCCCCACCCCTACACCTCTAAGAAAGAGGGCGGGATGGAAAAGGGGTTAAAGGAACAGTGTGTAACATTTAGGGCTATCTATTGTCAGAAATTGAATATAATATTAATGAATTATTAAAAAGTATGTTTTCATTAGTGTATAATCACCTGAAAGTAAGAATTGTTGTGTGTTCTTTACCTTAGAATGAGCCGTTTATATCTACATAGTGAGCAGGTCCTCTTCACGGAGCCGTCCGCCATGTTTCTACAGTAGCCCAGAATGGACAAACCAAACACTGGCTCTAGATAGGGCCATTCGCGTTTTCACATTTTTGCATTAGCCACCGTAGTTCTCCTGCACACTTTGCACACGGGAGGAGTTTCAGTTGGTTGCAATCTGCAACCTCACCGCTAGATGCTGCCAGATCCTACACACTGCACCTTTAAAGATTTCATCTAATACCAATACATTATCATTTAACCACCATATACTACATACATTTTATTTTTCAAATAAATACCATTATTTGTTTTATCATTTTGTAAAAGTATATGTATAATTTTAAAACAGTGGATTTTAGAGCAAAATTATTTTGAACAGACAGTGCTGTCCCTGAAGAAAGCTTTTAATTATCGAGTCACATCTTCCCCCAAGTTTTAATAAACAGCTGTCAGCGTAGGGGTAGTAACACATATCGCAGTTTAAACAAGTAGCAAAGACATCATCGACAGGCGTTGCCTTGAAAACAAAAAAATGACACAATATCAGTGAAAAACAAAAATAACGCTCTACGGGAAAACAGTTTTAATTAGGCGGATGCAAACTGAGTTGTGAGTCTCTTTTCTTCATCCCTTTGACACCATCTCATCTACTTATTATCCAGACACACTGTCTGGATAATAAGTACCTGATTATGAGGACTGGACAGGAGATAAAAAATAGTTTTTTTTCCCCCGATCAAAGCAGAACCTGCAAAGCCACCCTCCAGGTAAGAGATGTATAGACTATAGAGAGTGAAAGCAAAAGAGAGAAAACAGGGAGACACTTGCTAATAGTGACAAAGAAATGGAATGCAGTTATGTGGTAACTGTGTCCTTAAATCACAGACATCCAGCAGTGCACAGTAGCCTATGTGCTCATAGTCAGTGATCCAATGCACTGATATAAGCACTGCACAACAGTGGGCTATATTAATGCCAGGCTTGAAAGGACACCTGATGCTGCCACACATTATGTAAACACTGGCACCCTATGTTTAAGAGTGGGGGCTCATCTGAAAAGACTCAACCCAGTGGAGCCGTTCTCTAAAGAAAACACTGACAGCATAATAAGTATCCACTCAGACGGGCCTGTCCACGGTAGCAAGTGAAGAAAGCTGATTTGAACATAGATGGGACAACTCAACCCGGCCACACTCGCCTCTAAAAGGAAACCACTGACAACATAATAAGTGTTCTCTGAAAGTCGTCCGCGGCAGTGTGAAATGGGATGCATCCAGAGTTTATCTGCTGTAATGGAGGCAGATGTGGCTCACACATGATGCCATACCATGCAATATGATATACCATCAGCACTCAGGGCAAGATTGTATTAGGAGCATTTTCTTGTCCATCAACCACTTGCACACGACATACATCGAATGCTACCATTGTATTTCATACAAGGATTCAAAATGTTGTACTGTACGATGAAATTTTTGGCGTGCTTCTCCTTTTGCCGTCTATATAGAAGATATGTACAAAGATATTAAAGAGAAACAGCAGGAGAGTAGAAATAGAAGAAATAATCAATTAGATACGTATAAAAATTAGAACTGTCAATCGATTAAAATCGCGATTAATCACAAATTCATCGCAAAATGTCAATTATCTATTCAAAATGTACCTTATAGGGAGATTTGTCAAGCATTTAATACTCTTTATCAACATGGGAGTGGGCAGATATGCTGCTTTATGCAAATACATGTATATATGTATTACTGGAAATCTATTAACAACACAAAATAACAAATATTATCCAGAAACCCTCACAGGTACTGCATTTAGCATAAAAAATATGCTCAAATCATAACATGTCAAACTGCAGCCCAACAGGCAACAACAGCTGTCAGTGTGTCAGTGTGCTGACTTGACTATGACTTGCCCCAAACTGCATGTGATTATCATAAAGTGGGCATGTCTGTAAAGGGGAGACTTGTGGGTACCCATAGAACCCATTTACTTTCACATATCTGGAGGTCAGAGGTCAAGGGACCCCTTTGAAAATGGCCATGACAGTTTTTCCTCACCAAAATTTAGCATAAATTTGTCCACAAGCTAGAATGACATGTTTGGTACCAATGGATTCCTTAGGTTTTCTACTTTCATATGATGCTAGCTTTAAAACTGAGCCAACCACAACCTAAAAATCGCAAGTGCAGATATCCATGATTGACCCCTCGACTCCTTATCTAGCGCCATCATCTGGCCAAAATTTTAATATCCAATACTTCGGTTTATGACCAAATACCTGCAAAACAAATGACATTCCCATCAGCCTCAGTTGCCTTTTGTTTTAATGCCATGTTATGATGTGATCATTCAGCTCAGTGTACAGTCTCACACAGTCTCTGCTGTGGCTGTAGACAGACTGAAAAGAAATCAACCTCAACACCTTTGTCAAAGTTTTTACCAAGCATTTTATAAAGTGTCAGAATGGCAACATTTGACATAGAAAAGTAACAAAAGTGACTTGTATTTTAAGAGTTTGAATGACAAGAAAATGTGGCAAGAGAGACTTTCGTCACCTGTGTTGACACTTGTCTTGTCAGCCTTGTCGGGGCTGGTGACACCCGTCTGGGCTTCAGAAAAAAAAAAGAGTGACAGAAAATAGAGGCTTTTATTGGAAAGTTTAGCTCACTGGAATTGGAGACAAAAGAGAAACCTAAATACTGTGACAAACCTGAACGCTGTCGTTGGCAGAAACCCTGCAGCTATGCTGTATAATTTGACATTTTGTTTTAATTCAGCAAAGGCGATGTCAACATAAATCTAAATGAGTCACAGTCTTCACAAGGGCACTTTTTCGCTGTCATTTGCAATACTTCCAATGTAAAAATTGTGTGTGTCAGATGTCTTAGAAATCGCGATGAACTCTGGAGCAGGACTGATTCGCTCCAAGTTGTCAGTCACCTGTCAGTGGATGGATGGTTTATAGTCTCTGAAAATAGTGTGAGATGGGTTTTACAGTGTGTAGAATTGAGAAATCTGGAAAAAAAATTGTGTCCCTCTGTGTCCTCCGGTGTTCCTAACGGCATCTGCAAGATTTCACAGACCAGAGGAAAACAACCAACCAGAGCCGAGCTGGAGCCTTGCCGTCTCTGAGCAGCTGTCAATCACTGACAAACTCTGATCAAAAGCTGTAAAACTTTCTCAGCTAAACAGTACACTACAAGATGATTCTGAGAACATTTCAGAAATAGGCATTACAGCAACAGAATATTGATTCATATTTGATCAGCGCTGCCTAGTTTGACCGTTTGAGAGGTCAGTGAGGACTTTACAAACAACAGCTGGAATGCACGTCTGATCACGACAACATGACCTCAACTCACGACAAATGACAGAAGTCACAGACAAAGCCTTCCTTACTGAATGTACCCATCACTGTATGGAGAGGTTGATCTTAAATCTTTGGTCGACAGACCCGAATATCATAACAAAAAAAGAACTGCAATAAAAGCCAATGGGTTTATTCTAGTTCAGTCAGTAAAACAATATGCATTTGTCTTCATTGCACCAATAATAATAAGCCACAACTAATTCCTCTCTACTAACAGAAGCAGCTTGTACACCCAAACGCTGTCAACAACCTCCCAGAAATGCCAATACGGGCCTTTTAAAACACCTGCTTCATCAAATCTAGCTGCTTTTCTTCCAAATACGACTGGTAATTCTATTTGAGCTCCCGAGTCATCCAAAATCTGCAGGAAATACACACCGTATGCGCCTTTATTGTAATATTGCTTTGACAGCAGTGGATGGATTTCCTGCACGTTATGATGGGAAGATCAATTCTTCCGAACCCACAATAGCTGAGCGTTCTCCAGAGAGCACAGCATTATGTTTTAGGAGATAAGCTAACGTTGGCACATTCGCACACTGCAGGTTAATGCAATTCAAAGTGGGACGGAGGAGCGGAGGGTGGATGCCCGGGCATGCAAATGTTAAATGATAAACAGGGGGAAGTTGCGGGTTACTGCGATAAACTGCTGTGAGGGAACAGAGTTTTTCTTGTGACCCTTTTGGAGTAATCTAATAATGTTCCTCTTTTCCATTATCTTATTTAATTTCAAGATTTCAGCCACCCACAGAAGAAGGGAAAAGGCTAACAGGGCGTGTGTTTGCGCATCCAGCTAACTTAATTAAGACCCATGGGTTTTAGTCCTTTCTGTCGTGAATGCTCAGCTCATTGATTTGGCCCAATGGTCCAGCACAAAGACAACTTTCTTTCACACTCGAGGGATTTTTTTTTTTTTTATCTAAGAATGTGAAAAGCAAGATTTCTGACTGGAGATGGAGGCCACAGTATGCCAGATCTGCATGAATGCATGCTGATTTCTGTAGGTCAACTGATACTGTGGGAATGGGAAACAGACCTGCAGACTGTCATTTGCTCTTCTGTCATTTCAGACGTAAGAAACATGGTGAGCATATTATGTAGAAGACAAAAGACACTCATCGAGGAATTCATGTTTCAAGGCCCTAAACACATGATCCATGACACATGAACTCCTTCACACTATTATACTTGTGAGGCACATAGTCAGTTTGGATGGGTTTCTCCTGTATTTACTGCAGAAGTAAAGTGGCTATGTCTTTGAGCAGTATTTGTCAATTTAAAATGTTCATTTATTATCATCCGATTCCCTTCAACAATCGCTTGCATTTCCATATGGTGACATAAGCAACCCAGTCGCCAGGAAAATTTTTTGCCATTGCACGTTTCAGCAAACCACGGGATATGTTGTATGTTGACGCATATGCATCTGGTCAGAGCGGGTGACGTAGTACAGCGAGCGACCATTATTCAAAGTTACATGGTAGAATAACAGCCCGTTCTCATTCCCATGGTATCAAATACAGACGCTTTGTCATGGCCGTTGGCGTATGATACCATCGCACAAGGCACCCTTTCACAGCGATAGGAGATGAACCGGGCTTTCCATTAACTACAATATAAAACCATTCACAACAACAGTAAACGCTCAGGGATGTGCGCCGGGAGTGTGGTGATGTAGTTTAAAGAGCAAAAGAGGTGGGCGGGATGGGTGATGGGTCCAACAAACACAAGGCTTTCATCCGGGAGACCGCTATTCGTGTCCCGTGCGTCATGTTACAATCAGCTGTTTGTTTATATCTCGTGTTCACAACATCACATTTTCACTTTAAAGACATAGGTTACGTTATGCTACGCTATGCTACGTTACGCTACGCTACGTTATGCTACGCTATGTTAAGCTACATTACGTTACGCTACGTTACGCTACGTTACGTTACGCTACGTTACGCTACGTCACATTACTACGTTACGTTATGTTACTACGTTACGTTACTACGTTACGTTACTACGTTACGTTACTACGTTACTACATTACGCTACGTTACTACATTACGCTACGTTACGTTACTACATTACGCTACGTTACGTTACGCTACGTTACGCTATGCTACGTTACGTTACGCTACATTACCTTACGTTACGTTACGTTGCATTACATTGCGTTGCCTTGCCTTGCCTTGCGTTGCCTTGCCTTGCGTTGCTTTGCGTTGCGTTGCATTGCTTTGCGTTACGTAAGAAAGTCCGCAAACAGTTATTTATTACACTAGTTACGTTGTTATGGTTGTTACATTCCGATGTAACGTTGTTATTTTAACACAAACCATGATCTTTTTTCCAACCTTAACCACAAAGTTTTGTTGCCTAAACCCAACCAATCGTTTCCCAACATTAACCACCAGGCATTGTGCATTTCTAAAAGTGTGATAGGACGCTGATATGAAAGATATTTCATATCAATTCTTTAGTCTAGCTAAACCAAAACCAGTGTGTTGTTAAATAAGACCTGAATCCAGAGGATATACTGTGATATGTCTAATAACTGGCGACTGGGTTGGACATATGATATTGTTACAATGCAGGATTAAACTAGAATAGAATGCAATACAAACAAATGACTGGAGCAATGGAATGTTCAAAACTCTATAACACCACACATAAGTGGTTTTGGATGTAACATGTAGGCTTTCCTGTGCCGCAGGTTTAAGGAAGGGATAACCAACAGGAGATAGCAACAGCTCGCTATATATCCTTCCTCCACAGTTTAAGGTGCAGTAAGTGGATAAGAGGGATTAATGGTATCCAAGCCGCAACACAGCAGCCAATCCTGTTAAGCCAAGCCAGGCACGGTGGCAGTATTTCAGATGTGTACGGCTTCAGTGATCTCCCCGTGGGTCTCCTGACACTGAGGATCCCTCAGATGACTGTTATCGCCCCTGCCTGCGTATGTTCCGTCTCTCCATTTTATGTTCCCCCGTGTGTTTCTCTCTCAGTCTTCTATTCTTCGTCTTTCTCTTCCTCTCCGTCTCAATGTTTTAGTGCAGTTAATGAGACTATATTGGCCGTGGACACACATTTTCTGTCTTTCTTTTTCTCCTTACTCTGTTTCTACACTAACAGTCTTGCTGTAGTTCTTGACATGACTTAATATTCCTGTTTTTCTTTTGACATGCCCTTTTATCCATGTCATGAAGAATTTGGTAACAAAGTGAGATAGACTTGCTTCATTTGAGCCAGATAGTCTTATAGTAGTCTTTAGTCATGTCTTTGCAAACTAGTCCATCCTACAATCCCAAGTCATATCCTGTCCCTCTCCCAGACCACTAATGCTGACCAGCCCCCATGATAATGATACATCACTCACTGGACTATTACATCCGTCCTGCTTTGCCGGCCGGCGGCCGCACAGATGCTCAATTCATAGCACATCCATATAGCAAAATAATCCTTCCTAGATTTACAGCAAAAGCCGGAACAGGTTGCTTCTCACTTTTCACTCAGTTCTTTAGCTTGTGTTTTTCATTAGATTTGGCTTAAGAGTTCAACACAAGAAGATGAAATGTGCTATTTCAGTGGATTAGGTGTACACTTGTTTCTGGAGTCAAACAATCCCTTGTTTTGTTACAGCAGGTTCTGAAAACCTACGCAGAACCTGAAACAAGCGACGCAGTACATTTTGTATGTCTATAGGCTTCATAGAATATGATCCATGCTTGTTCACAAACCCGCACAACAATGGTGCTCAGAAACAGAGGTGAGGAGAACACTTCCAGCAGAGTCAAAGTCCTGTTCCAGTGTGATAAACATGCAGCTCTGTAATCCACCAACACATTTAGTGCACAGACAGAGAGCTTGAGGAATGACAGCGCGGTGGGAGAGCAGCTTCGACTCTTACTTTCACCACAGTGCAATCGCCATGCCAGTTGTGAGCTGCATTACTTCGGTAACAGCGGATTATCATCTATTACATAACTGGGGCTGTGCACATAAAACCGCTGGATAAAGATTCACAATGTGCTGGTTTTTGTTCCCGGCTTGTACAGTATAGCAAGTACAGGTTGCGCTACATTAGATCACTAAGAGATCATTTAAATAACAAAGACATATGTGAATATTTGTGCCTTATTGTGCCTTCAACGAGTTTCTCGATTGCAATGTTCTGTTATAAATATGACAGATCCTTCAAGCAATAACCCCGCAGCTCTGATTGCACTATATCATTAATTATGCAGCCCTAAACCCTGAGAGATAAGAATGATGGAAAAAAGAAACACTTTTGAATTAAAGGTTCTCTATATGATAGCCAGAGCATTAATGTAGCACCAGCCACGCGCATGCTTTTAGTGCATGAGCATGCCCCACTGGCTAGCTAATGGCCGCCGTTCTGCACTGCGCTCATACAGCAGTTACAGCTGATAACGCCGTCTTGACTGACGGTGTCGTCGCACCCACTCTCCGGTCCCCCCCCCCCCCAGGTTAACACTGTCTCTGTCTGTTGCCATTGTTTCAACTGTTAGCGCTGTTAGCACCGTTAGCTGGAGTATAAAAGCAAAGATGCGAGACTCTGGTGCTTTTTTGACAATAGCTGCTAAATGGCGCTGCAGTAGTGCCGCCTCCATTTTGAACTGAAAACGCCAATGAATGTATATAGAGACTTTTTTTTTCAAGGTAAATCAACTTCCCAGTAAATCATGATGTCCTAAAAGTTGACAAATTCACTAATAGCCAAATAGAGTTATTTTCCTCGACATAATGAATGTACATCAGACCCATGGGACCGCACCGCCCTGCACGTTCATATATCCGGTTCTGCCAGCTTCCTGCTAGCTGTATGTGGCTGTAATAATGGATATATTGGCTGTAATTCATCACTTTTATTATCTTCTAATCCACCCATGGGCTGTATGCTGTCAGCCTGTACCGTGGTGGATGTATTAACGTCTCTGTTCCCAAACAACCGGCTATCGGCCAGTAGCTAGTAGCGCTAGTAGCATGACATCAACAGAATTTAATGGAGTTGTAGGCTATTTACTAACACGCAGGGCAAAAGACCAGGACACAACCTCTTCTACATCCATGGTCTGTGGTCTACTGGACCCTCTTCTACATCCATGGTCTGTGGTCTACTGGACTCTCTTCTACATCCATGGTCTGTAGTCTAATGGACTCTCTTCTACATCCATGGTCTGTGGTCTAATGGACTCTCTTCTACATCCATGGTCTGTGGTCTAATGGACCCTCTTCTACATCCATGGTCTGTGGTCTAATGGACCCTCTTCTACATCCATGGTCTGTGGTCTACAGGACCCTCTTCTACATCCATGGTCTGTGGTCTAATGGACATCTGTTTTGGATCCTTGACATGAAAAAGTTTGAGATTGCTCTCAACATCTGTGTGCTGGATTTTTCTAACTTCCATTTATGTCCATCGCTCACTTTATGCTCCTCTGGTGGCCGAGCAAAATAGTTTAATAAATAAATAAGTAAGAAAGTAAATAGCCATAATAGTATGCATATTTATAATACTTTTATTGTTCAACACAGGCCATTTTGTTAGAGATATTAAAATTCTGATAATAGAATATTAAAAATGTTGTTTTGTATTTGTAGGCGGACGTTTTACTGGCATGCGGTAGTCGCTTTCAGTCTAAAATGGCGGAGGTGTAGCGCTGCTGCAGGGCGCTGGCGTAACAATGAAACGTATAATTGACTTTCACTTCTTATTAATATACGTTCTTTGCCGCTGGTTCAGCCATCGCCATGTTGAGAGCCGTATGGAGACAATAGGAATGCTCCCAATCTTGCATTTAGCACCTTTAGGGGAGACACCACAGGTGAATAGGGTCAAATTTGAACAGATATCACCATGAAACTACCCCAGCTGATTACTTAAATCAAGGCAATTACATTTTGTATTACAAGTTTTCTGAAATGTTATGTTTAAATATGCAAATGAGACATTGAGAAACCTATAGAGGCAAATAGACAAAGTAGTAAAATAAACACCTATGCGTATTTTGGATTTTTTTCTTTCCACTATTCTGAAAGAAGACATGTTATGGAAGCGAAATAGCCCAAAATCTCAAAATTGACCAGTGCATAAAAAAAACAATGTTTCTGCCTGTAGTGTCTCGCCTACATGGATCCCTAAATATTCCATTTAGAGTCTTCACTCATTCCTCACTATTTATAATGTGTTTGTAAAGTTGCCCCACATCTGTCAAAGGAATGCTTGGTTTAAAACACTCGACTGCTCAGGCCAGTTAAGAATGCATCTCTTTCTTCTTACTGCACTGGAAAGTATACAAAACTAAAGCTGACTTTTTGTACGATGTCTTACTGTAGATGTAGTCATATTATCACAAACACGCATTGGTCAGCTCATTATAAAGCTAAAACTGTTCCGGCTAAAACCTATGGCCTGCATGATTCCCCTCCACAGCAAATCACATAAGAGGTTCACTAATAAACATGGGCACACACATATACACATTTTTGCACTGTATTATGTTATTATGAAACTACAGGCATCTTATTCTCTCCTACACACATACAGGAGAAACAACATGACAGTTACGCCAGCTCAGTACAAGTGCCACTAGTCAGCGCATGTGGGATAAAGGAACGTTAAATTAAAGGTGTTAAATAAATACACATGGGTGATTTTTACTGATAAATCCATTTCTGTATAAACCATGTTGTGCTCACCTCAGTAGACAGAAGGAGCCGAGCAGTTAACACCTACGGGGAATTTTACCGAGCACTCCAGTCAACAGTGAAATCCACCAGGCGAAGTGTACCCCTCACTCCTAATTACCATGTTCCCCGGTGAAATGGAAACTCATTTATTCCTTTTGTTCCCTGAAAGCACTTTTAATGTAGAGCCCCTTGAAACATTTTGATTGTGTTTTCAAATCAAGAATAGCAATGTAGTGGAGAGCTGGTATTGGCAGCGTAGTTGAACCCCTGCTACTACAGGAAGTTTCATATCTGTTCATCAGACACGTGCCGCTGATCTAGTTAGCTGTGTGTGATCGTTGCCATAACTAAGGAGTTAGTTCACTGTCATTCCTGCTGCTCACGGTACTACACAGCATCACAATGTTTCCTGTTATTCGTCGTAAAAACAGGCTATGAGTTAACAGCTATGATAGCAGCTCTGTGAGGCTGTACTCAGACACAGCGATGCACAGCGTAATACTAATATCCCCATGCTAACATGCTCACAGTGAAAAAGCTAACATGCTAGCCTTTACCATGATCACCAACTCTGTTCAGTGTGTTAACATGCTAACATTTGCTAATTAGCAGTTTTAGCACTAAGCATAAAATACAGCTGGGGCTGCTGGGAATTTCTTTAGTTGTGCTAATTTGGTCAAAAACATAGACTGTGTATAAGAAGTGGACGTAGTCACCGTGACATCACCCATTGGTTTGTTGGACTATTGTTTTGAAGCCTAGGGTTCGGCATTTTTGCTGTACTATTGTTGGTTTTTGGCCGTCGCCATTTAGTTTTTTTGCAACCGAAACCACACTGTGAAAGGTTTAAAGTTCGAAGAGGAAAACACGGACAACTCCCAGACCGTGGTAGCGGCGCGTCAATCACAAGGTAGCCCCGCCCTAAGGCATCCCCTGCTTTATGGTCTATCTCTAAATTATTTATTATTGGTCTAACTCTAAATGGGACCATAATTTACTAAATGAACATCATGCTGTGTTGAAGAAGACTTGAAACTAGAGATTGAGACCATAAACTCATGTTTACAATGTTTACTGAGGTAATAAATCAAGTGAGAAGTAGGCTCATTTTCTCATAGACTTCTATACAATCAGACTTCTTTTAGTAACCAGAGGAGTCGCCCCCTGCTGGCTGGTAGAAAGAATGCAAGTTTAAGGCTCTTCAGCATCGGCTTCACTTTTCAGACCTGGAGGCAGCCCCCTGGGCAAAGTATTAGACAAATGGACATGTTGACCAGATGGTGGAGCGAGATGACAAAGTTAAGGGATCACAAAAGTTATTACAATTCATGCTGAGGGAAGCATGAATGTCTGTACCAACGTGTATGGCAATCCATCTAATAGTTGTTAAGATATTCTACCGAAAGCCACAAACACTTCAACCTCACAAGGAAAGGCAGGGGATCACCAGAGACTGATCCTCTGGTAGAAGCATGAATATCTTCACAACATTTCTTGGTAATCCATCAAATAGTTCTTGAGGTATTTCAGTTTGGCAGGCAGGCATTGGTATCCCATAGAGCCATGCTGCTAGCTGTGCGGCTAAAGAAAACTCTCTCGGGTATTACTGCTGCATTATAGGTGTGCTGTTTTTTTGTAAAATGTCATTTAAACACAGTTTGACTGTCAGATCAGATTCAGCCAGTAATCCTTGACAAAGCATTGAATTCTCTCAGACGTCCCCCCTTAGAAGGCAGTTTGTGGCCTGGTCATCATTAGCCAGCGTAGTCCCACTCTGGGACCACCACTGCTGCTGATACCACAGCTTGATCTCACACTGAATATGTGCCATTTATTTGTGTTGTGAAATACAATGGCGAACTGTTTGGAGGAACCAGAACTGCTGCCCGGGTTACAATCACTGGCGACATTTTTTTTTTCCTAATCCAGGAAGTGTGGCATCCATGTTATACCACAGGAAGCACAAAGCACACGTCTTTGACACGTGATTAGTTTGGGCTACTAAAACACCTTTGGTTAAGTTTAGGGAAACATCCTGGTTTTGGTTAAATATTGAAAATGTAAAAACTTCCTGTCTCATGTTTGAATCCAGCATTAAATAAGTTTAACAACATTTGACTCTGTCTCACTCAGGTGCAGCAGTGGAGGCAGTGGATGGCATATGAGTCAGGCTGTGACTCATTTGGATTCAACTGGCTGCCCTAAAATAAACTCTTTTCATTTGTAGTGAAAGAGAAAGAGAAAAATACAGAGAGAGAGAGAGAGCGAGAGAAAAGGCATGTGACAAAAGGTCACCAGCTTGGATGTTGTGTTTAATGGTATGTGACAGTGGCCAATGCAGAAGAACCAGAAATAAGTGCTGATGAGACAATGTTGATATAGTTTCATTTGGCACTTTACAATCACATCCATACTGAAGTTTTTACATAATTATTAGGTATTATTCATTAGCTGTTTGGCTACCAGCTGACTAGAAACACCCAATCATATTTACAGTACTCCACCATCCCAATGGTGGATCCTCTCTATGTTAAAGCTGCAGTTGGTAACTTTGAGCAACTATGCTGAAAAGTTATTTTGATCAAATGTTCACTATATCCTGACAGTAATGATGATATTAAAAATAATAAATCATGTTCCTCTGTGTCCTCAAGTGCTCCTAATGGCATTTGCAAGATTTCAACATGCTCAAAGGAAAACAACCAATCAGAGCATGTTTGCTCCGGCCTGTGGGCGGTGCTTGGTTTTGGCTTGACTGTTTTCAACATGGCGGCCGAGTCACAACCTTTCTCATTTTACAGCTAAACAGTACACTACAAGATGTTTCTGAAAACATTGAGGAGAGAAATAGGCATTACAGTTACATAATATTGATTCATATTTGATGAGCGCCGCCTAGTTTGACAGTTTGATCGGAAGTCGAGACTTGTTGATTGACAGCTTCCCAGGCACTCCTCTGCTCTCACTGGTTGTTTTCCTTGGGGTGTGGGGAAATCCTGCGATTGCCATTAGAAGCAAATATGTTTTTGAATGAATAAATAATTTGTATAATATAGGAGGACATAGAGAAACCTGACTTTTTACACAGATTATCTGTCTCATGTACTACCGTCAGGATATAGTGACCATTTTATAAAAATAACTTTTTATCATATTTACTCAAAGTTACTGAGTGCAGCTTCAAAGGACCAGTGTGTAATAATTTGTGGGAATCTATTGGCAGAAATGGAATAAATATTAATATGTATGTATTCTTTAGTGTATTATCACCTGATAATAAGAATCGTTGTGTTTTCGTTACCTTAGAATGAGCCGTTTATATCTACATCAGTAGCAAGTTCCCTCTTTACAGAGTCCGCCATGTTGCACTGCCATGTTCCTACAGTAACCCAAAACGGACAAAGAACACTAAATACACTAAAGAAAACATAATTATTGATATTATTACCAATTCTGCCAATAGATCCCCCTAATTGTTACACACTGGTCCTTTAAGGAGGATTAGTTTTCCTAGCAGAATCTTTGAGAGCAAAGAACCTTTTGTGCCAAATATTACTGTACGACCATTTTCTATAAATGACGATTGTCTCTGATTGAAAAACAATCAAATTAAACTTTTATAAATTGTTGTTCATATATCTCAAATTCACTGTATATCCACACAGTTGTTTGACCAACCAGTATTAGGAAAATTCCAAGATGCATTCTTAGTTTAGATTTATAAATAGACACACATGCTACAGTGTATGTCTTTATAGCACCGCTCTCATAGAACTAATTAAATCACTCTTCTAGCTGATGATCTTGAAACTGTTTGTTTGTTTGTTTGTTTTTCTTTCAGAGTGAGGAGCCAGTAGCACAGGTTCATTCTACTCAGCAGGGTGGGTGAGCTCAGCAGAAGAACGGCGGACTACATCCTGTCATGGTGGGGCTGTTGCTAATTGTTTCCCGGAGACCGGTGGCACACCAGACAGCCAGACCTAATTAGGGTTCTCAAACAATCCAACCTGCCAGACGAGGTTGTTCGAACCCATTCTGTGAGCGGATGCACACAATGACTTTGCAGTGATCTTGTCAGAACTGTACAGTCATACACTTGTATGAATGTCACATACTGTTACATAACAGCCTGACGGCAAAGGTTGTCTTGTATTTCAATGTGCTGTTGAAACAGAATATGTTATGTTATGGTTTTTATTGAAAAGTTTTTTAGCTTTAGATGAGACATAAACTTTTTCAAAAAACACAATATCAAAATTATATTTTTCATTTGTTGAAAGTGGATTATTTACAACATTGTGTTGCTGCACCCGATTCGACTGTTATCAGGCCATTAAATAGGTAGTATCAGTCGTTATATGCACCATAGATGTAGGTACTTAGGGGCCTACTACGTTGTAAAAGTGAAAGTGAAAGTGAAACATAAAAGTAACACGTTCTAACATGTTGTAAAACTGAATGAAACGTCACGTTTTGAACACAAACAAAAGGGATCCTTTAGGTTTAGGCAATAAAACTACAACTTCTTTAGGTTTAGGCAAATAAACAGTTAGGTTTAGACAATAAAACTACAACTTCTTTAGGTTTAGGCAATACAACTACAACTTCTTTAGGTTTAGGCAACAAAACTACAACTTCTTTAGGTCTAGGCACCAAAACTACAACTTCTTTAGGTTTAGGCAAATAAGTAACACTTTCTAACATGTTGTAAAACTGAATGAAATGTCACGTTTTGAACACAAACAAAAGGGATTCTTTAGGTTTATGCAATAAAACTACAACTTCTTTAGGTTTAGGCAACAAAACTACAACTTCTTTAGGTTTAGGCAACAAAACTACAACTTCTGTAGGTTTAAGCAAAAAAACAATAGATTTAAGCAATAAAACTACAACTTCTTTAGGTTTAGTCAAAAAAGCCCAACTTGGTTAAGTATAAGGAAAAATATTGTGTTGACTTCCACTTCTGCTCCTGTCATTATTACTAGGGTTGCTACAGGTCGCTGTCATGTTCTTTTATACCTTCTTTCAGTGATCTACCATGTGAATCAAAGACAAAACCCACTAGTGGGTGTAGTAGGCCCCTATTGAACCACATCTATGGTGCTTATAGTGGCTGATTACGCCTATTTAATAGCCTGATAACAGTCTAATCGACTGGTTTGTGTCTGGTCTCGTCTGTTCTCGTGTCATGTCTGTCACCCTCTGCATACAGAAAAGAAGACAGTGGTAATAAAAACAGACTGTGGTAATTTCTCTTTTCACCTCTGAAAATTAAGTGTTATAATCTGCAGATACTCTAAACTGGCTTTGGCACTCAGTAAACATTGGTGAGCAGCCTGTAAGCCACAGAGACTCACCAAGCTGTATGCCAGCTGCTGTGTGCCATCCTGCTGCATGTCCTTTGAAGTGCTATAGCCAACCAGGCTGCATGAAGAATGAGCCAAGACGGGCGGAGGATGCCAAATGGCATACTACCGCCATGTCAGTGCCCTACCAATGAAAACGAGTCCATCTTTGAAACAGCGACAGTGTTATGGGTAATATTGCATTACACGTCTGACCATGATTTTCCCCTCAAGGACTGTGAGGATTATTAGACAGGGCACACGTGCATCTGGTGAGTGTACGAGACTGGCATGTTCAGAGGAAATAGCAGTAGGCACAGCGGTCTCCACAACACAACAGGACCCCTCTTTTCAATTTCCTGCTCCAGTTTCCATTCCTGCTTTATTTCGTGCAGGGACCGGTGAAGTGGGAATCGCGAAGGAAGAATGCAACATTTAACCGATATGGCACCGCAGAGCACAAAATGAGGAAATTGATTCTGTCAGAGGCAATATTTGCGATAATGATCTCAATAAAAACATAGGGCGATTTCAAACAGGATTCCCTCAGGAGATTTTACTCCTAGCACAGCAGTGGTCTCTAACTGGCTTTAAAACAAGCGCCGTACACTTCAAACTCAATACCAGCCTGTTACCTGATGTGTGTGTTTTATTTCCTTATCCAAACTAAAAGCTTGTCTTTAGTAGTTTGACATCAGGCCTGAGTTAAGTAGTGTTGATGTGCATATTTTTTTTGCTGTTTAATTTAGCAGCCAAACAGTTCACGTCTAGTTGGCAGATGTCTTTACATCCTAAGATGATGGTGTCCTTTTCCTAGACTGTATCTAATGAATTGTGCCTGTACTGTCAGTGAGGCCGTCTTTCAAACTAACTATCATAGACATAATAAATCTCGATATAGTCTTTTTTTACATTACAGTTTGAGTTATCCAACAATTTAATATAACTATGGCCCAGTAAGGATCCCTTTAAAGCTTCAGTAGGCAGAATATTTTTGGCATCATTGGGCAAAAATACCATAATAACCTTTCAGCATATTGTAATTCAAGTGTTCTGAGAGAAAACTAGACTTCTGCTCCTCCTCATGGCTCTGTTTTCAGGCTTTAGAAAATCTAGCTTGTGATGGGAGGCCAATCACAGGTCATTTCGGAGAGAGAGCGTTCCTATTGAGCATTCCTACTGGCTGTGCTCCGGTTGGTGGGCGGTGCTTGGTATTTCCTCAACTGATCTCAACATGGCTGCCAGGTCACAAACTTTCTCATTTTACAGCTCAACAGTACACTACAAGATATTTCTGAGAACATTTGAGGAGAGAAATAGACATTAGAGTTGGGAGCTGTCCGCGTTTTTGTCTTAGAACTTTAACCCTTTCACAGTGTGTTTTGAGTTCATAAAAGTTAATTATAACATTTTTGTCCACCTAAAAATGTCTTGTTCAGCGTTGGGTTGTACTTAGCTCCACCCTCTTGTATCACTTCTGATTCCCAAAAAAAAAACATAGCGACAGCCAAAAAACAAGATGGCAATGGCCAGAATGGCCAACGGGGCTGACGTCTATGTCTACTTCTTATATACAGTCTATGGTTTCAGGTCATTGTTTAACTGTCCGGTACAGAATTTGACTGTTTTGGTTCACTATCACTGCTCTCATAGTGTCGTTTTCAGACGCATGAAGGCAGCTGTTTTCTAGCTCTGATAAAGCTACTGTACACTTCCTGCTCAGCACCAAACAGCAGACATAGACAGTTAGAGACTAGCTGGTGAAAACAGTTTAGTAAAACATTTAGCAGCAAAACATATTTCCCTCAGGAGTTGGTGGAGACCAAAAACTGAGCTAAAAAAATGTATGTTGCTCTGTAACTGCAAGATGCACATAAGCAACTGTTTGCTAACAAGTCTGCTATATCAACTTAAAAGTGCCTGCCAACTGAAATGTCATTGTTGTGTTCATAATTGTTTCCACTGCCCCCATGTGGGCAAAAAAATTCAGATATTGCAGTTTAACATATACAGTATTTGCGATAAGCTGATATTGGCCATTATATTGGGCCGGCCAGTCTATTTAGCAGTCTAGCTTTAAAAAAAAAAGACACAACACAAGGCAGCAACTGTGTGTGTGTGTGTGTGTGTGTGTGTGTGTGTGTGTGTGTGTGTGTGTGTGAGAGAGAGCATGTGCTTCACTAATTAGACTCATAAAAGTAACACACAGCAACATGTTCACCAACCTGGATTTCCACATCTAAGGTTGCCACGGGATGCAGACACAACAACACCCAACACCCATTTATAACTCTAATTCTTTACAGATGCTTTGACTTTTTGTCACAACTGGAATTTTCCAATAGAGTCGCAGTGACACCTCGGTACAAAGCAGTAAATTGTTCATATCGGACAGAAGTGACGGTAAACATGAAAGAGCTTTATGTGTAATGTGCAGTCCTTTCTGATTATTTTCTATTCCTGTATTTTCATTAAAATTGTATTTGAAAAGTTTGACACCCAGTACAACTGTAAGATCTGTAAGAGGTGCTGGCTCCAACAGCCTTGGCTCAGCTGGAAACATTCTTAAAGTATCACATTGCTATTACTGGAATGAAAATATCCCAACTCCATTCTGGTAGGCTCCAATTCCAGCGTCCCATCCCACACGATTCTTTAACAATAATGTTTTCCTGGTCTAGTATTTCAACTAGGAAGATCTCAGCCTCTTTTCTGGAAAGAGAGAATGAGTGGAAAACACTCCCTCTTTTCTCAAAAAAAACCCGCTTTCGCTTTTGCAAAGTGTCATTTAACCCTCTGAGACCCACAATAGACCCATTTTTGTAATTTTAGGGGGGTACAGGGGGTCTTTGGTCAGCAGTAGATGTCACAAAGAAGTGGTGTACATCATCTGAAAGCTGGGAACCTGGAGATTAATTTGAGATGCAGCTCACATGAATCAATTAATTATTTAAGCAATTAAAATAAATTGTGAAAGTGTATAAGGGTTTAGAACATTATGATAGAAGTGTATGATGGTCGTTCCCATGCTCTATTTTGTCTCATAAGTTGTTGCAGCAATTTCTGGGTTGATACTATTTGTTGCTCAGATTTGGTGCTAAATTTAACTATTTTCTACCAGTTGCGAATGATAAAAAAGATCAATAATCCCTCCAGAATACCACATTAAGACACCAAGACCTTGGTTTAAAAAACTTTTGATATTTTGAGATTTCTAGCTAGGAAAGCCATCCATCCTCTGAATGCTCTAGGTCTCTAGTCTAATCCATCCATCCTCTGAATGCTCTAGGTCTCTAGTTTGATCCATCCATCCTCTGAATGCTCTAGGTCTCTAGTCTGATCCATCCATCCTCTGAATGCTCTAGGTCTTTAGTTTGTGGCTGTAAAGCTTCATGAGGTTGTGATTATCCTAGAGGTCACCACAGGTCATTTTATACAGTGATGTCAGATTATAAAAATGGTCTCACTACAATGAAATGTCTCCTATGGGGACTAACATCATCACACATGAATACAGTTGGGCTCAATGGATCCACAAGAGTCTCGGCTTTAGAGTGAAACTCAGTTTATGTAATTCAAAACTGTTTAGGGACCCCAGTATGCAGAAATATTCAAATACACCATGTTAGTACAGGCGAAAATTACACATTTTTACTGCATGCAAAAAAAAAGCATGTTTTTTGCCCCAAACTGTATAAACAGTTTCATATTATATCAGAACCTTCACTCTAGCTCTAAAACTGAACCTGCTACAGCCTCTGAAAGACGGTAAAGTCGGTCAGTGAGTCTCAGAGGGTTAAGTACTTATTGTATGTCAGACTGGATGAGAATATCAGGAAAAAAGCTCAGAATCTAAATGTAAAATGTAAGCGCCCGTCACACACAGCCACAATGTATTGCAATAAAAAACTCGCACTTTAGAGCAAAGTTCTAACTTTTTTTTTTTTTTTTTGCTTTGAAAAACTCTAGACTGGAATAACTGTTCCATCAGGGCCTACTAGGGAGCAAAGATGGCATGCAGCCGTTTGCAATCACCATCACTCTGCCTCCATGACACAAAGGGGAGACTTCCACCCAGCAAGCATTTGATTAAAACAACGGCAGAACATCAAGTCTCATCTTTGTGCCAATGCCACGCGCGGCATGGAGAGGCAGCAGATGTGTACAATATTGCTTATGGTTGTTTGTTTGTCTGTGCAGCCTGAGGTTGTCATGGACACAGATGAAGAACAAGTGTCTTCGGGGGCCAAAAGGCACAATATCACATGTATTGTGATATACTGTAAGATGACATTTAATGTGATGTAAATGGGTTGTTTTCAGTGAGAGTGTATCATGGTTTATCTGATCCATCCAAATATACTGATGAAAATCATTCACATAAACACACAATATTTGTTTTTCTCTCCACATATCATCGATACATTTATTTAAATATTATACTGTGTTAAACTGAAGATGTATCTGAGCAGATTGCAAACATATGAGCTACTTACTATTTGGAGTTATTTTCCATTCAGTGGTTGACTCTGAACTTCAATAATGAAAGCACTTCATAGTACATTGTACTGTTTATAGCATATGACTGATGTTCCTATTTTTTTGCCATTTCTGTCTTGCTTTTAGTTGCACATTTCAAAATGTAGATGATTGTGTCGCAACACATTATGTAATAAAGAATATCCTGTGTTGTCAGACTATTGTTATGAGTGTATTGTCGTGTATTAAAGGGGAACTAGGGACATTTTCAAAATTCATACATGTTATTCCTACAATCTCATTAAACATGAACAACTCTCTCCCAAATCCCCAAAACTAGAATGCTAAAATTCAAACTTGTGATGTCATAGAGTATAAAGTGTGGAGCTGCTCCATAGACAATGAATTGGGAAAGATGACACTGAGAGCACCCAGGGGAATGTTCTGAGTATATGGGAACATTTTCTGTTTCACAACTGAGAATACTACAATAGAATAAAGCTCATTTGGGTATAAAAATTAAAACAAATATTGTGTGGGTCCATTAAATCAGTCTACGGAGCAGCTCCAGACTTTATACTTGATGACATCAGTATTTTGAGACTTACTTCTCTGGTTTCTGGCATTGAAAGAGAGCAGCTCATGTTCACAGATATTGATTGAACTTTCCTCGACCATGGAAATAACATATTGGACTTCTTCATTTAGGTGTTTCCCTTCATGCCTAGTTCACACTCCACAAATTTAGCTCTGATTTTCCGCTCCCTGACAGTTTTTGGAACTCCGATCAGGCAAGATCGATCGACGTTGGCTCGCGGTTGGCACATTGGCACTCGAGCGTCATGAGTGAAATGCTCAAAGACCCAAGCCAATACCTGACAGACACATTACAGACATCTAGCATGGTATTTATCTGGACCTGTCGATGGCTCCAGCCACGAGCTACAGCCAATGAGAGCTCCAGACACGGGTTGAGGGGAAACCTGGGGGAGGAGGTGTCGCCTTTAACAATAGGAGCCTACTGTATGTGCTGCATTTGCAACACGGAGCAAAGTTGTTGTTGGAGTAAAAAAGTAAAAAGTAAAAAAGTGTGTGGAAACAGGCAACAACATCAGCAGTGTGTCTCGCGTATGTTGCATTTGTCAGTCACCGTGTATTCCTCGCCTGTGTTTTCGTGACTAAACGTAGTTTGGAGACCTCATCAGGGATTCCTCCTGGTGAAAGATCTTGAGGTGTGTGACCCCCTGTCACCAGTCAGTCATGTAGTATGAAAACCACAACGACTTAAAGACTCCTGATTACAAGACAGCAAGCTGTGTAGTGTGAACTGTACTGCGATCTGATAACTTTGAAAGTCGTGCATTGTGAACTTAGCTTTAATGTTCAAACACACACACACACACACACACACACACACACACGCAAATTGTTATGTAATGCTGCTGGGTTTTAATGATTGAATCGTCAGGTTGAAGTTGATACTCCGCATGCAGCTTGCCATGTTTTATTTACACATTCTAGATGCAATTATTTCAATTCATTTACATAACAGCTACTTCTTTACAGCATCGTATACGAGTGTGTTTAACCCGCAGATCAACAGGAACTCGCACATGTGCAAGTCATCAAACTTTTATGCAAGTTAATCAACTTGACCTAAAAACATTTCATGAAACTACGTGAGCGAATATGTTTTCCTCCAGGCTGACTCATACCCCATCCTGACAGACTCTGGGGTTTCAGATATTGAACAGACCCCCTTGTTGATCGGAGCTGTTGAGGGTGCCAGCAGGGGAGAGCATGCAGAACAGACACCCGCCGCGCGTTAATGCGTACATCCTGTTGAGAAGACGGGTCGCCCTGGAGACCAGACGCGGGTATCCTAGCAGGAGTGCAGAGAAAATGCGTACTTGCCCTGCGAGCCTCTTTGTCAGGGACGGGCTGTTTGTGTGGATGATGTTATTGAGTGGGAGAAACATGCAGGGGCTTGTCTGGCTGTCTCCTCCAGGCTGCGGTGGTTCTCTAGCCAGAGGTCATTGTGGCCACCAAAAGCCTAGAGGTGTGCGCTTGTGTTCTGAGAGTTGATGGTTCAAATCCCCAGACCATGTAGGGTACTACTGGGAACAAGTTTAGGTAAAGAAAAGAAAGTACCTCCTCTTTAAAACTCCTATCAAGGTAACCTCGAGCAAGGCACTTAAATTCACCTCAGTGGAGCTACTGACTGCCCAGCAGTTAAGACTAAGGATGTACCGGCAAGCTATGAAATAGATAAATTAAATGCTTTATTAGTCCCTTTGGGGAATGATGTAAGCATTGCATCAACATGAAGCTGGTTATGCTGTCAGAGCTCAGGAAATCCTCCGATTAAATGTTTCTCTTATCAGGATCTTGAATACACTTCCTTTGATCAGAGTGGTAATACAAGAGCAAAATGTATGTATGTATGCAGCATCACGTCAAGTGTCCACACAAAAAACGATTCACTTGCGCCATCCAGAGGTCATTCATTGACACTGACACAAGCATCTAAAAACCCCATATACAGTATATACAGTATAGTCTTTATTTGAGTACTGTCAGTTGATTAAAAAATGTAATCGTCAATGATTAATCGCAATTAAATTGCAAAATAATCACAAATTATCCGTTCAAAATGAACCTTAAAGGGAGATTTGTCAAGTCTTTAATCAGCATCAACATAAAATCTTAATTCATTTACATCTATAACATGTTTTTAATATTCTTAAAATAATGCCATTATTATATTATATATTATATTATATATATATTATTATATATAAGTGTCTCAATAAGAAGTTGAATATCTCATTTTGGGGGTAAAATAGGCAGCTATAATGTATCAGCACGTGTGCATGGATGTGGACCCAGAGAAGACGCCAAAAACGCTTGTGGTTATGGAGATTTCACTTCCTTCCAAAACTATCCTCACATTCTCTCTATCTTAACGGATCCCACCGCTGCTGTCTTTAACTTCCTTCTTGTTTTCAGGAGCCGATGTGCGACAAAGATGACACTGAGTGCACTTACAAGAAGAAATACAAAGATGATGTAAAGTGCAACTTCAGCATCATGAGGTGAAAGCTCCAGACCCAAGAAGTCCACCACCGTGTTCAGGGGCAGAACAGGGACAGTTGTATGTACAGTGCTCTCCTGCGTGGTCACAGCGAGGGGAGTTGTCACTGTTGACAGAGAGGGACGAGAAACAAGGGGAAATTTAAAGGGGAACACCACCTGAATTCCAATATGTTATCTCCATGACCTAGTAAAATTCACTCAATATGTGTAAACATGAGCTCCTCTCTCTCAAAGATAAAACCAAAAGAGAAATAACTCTCAAACTTGTGATGTCATCAAGTATAAAGTCTGGAGCTGCTCCGTAGACGATGAACGGGAGACTGATTTTGTCGATCCACAGAATGTTTGTTTTCTTTTTTATACCCAAATTATCTTTATTCTATTGTAGAGTTCTCAGTTGGGAAACATAAAATGTTCCCATATACTCAGAACATTCCTCTGGGTGCTCTCAGTGTCATCTGGAACATCTCCACAGCACTTCCACACTTTATACCCTATGACATCACAAGTTTGAGTTTTAGCACTCTAGTCTTTGGATCTATTAATATTAACATTAATATCAACACTCTCCAGAGTTAAAATCTAAAGAGGAAGTATCCCCTCCTAAATCCTACAATGATTACACTGTTTTTGAATGGCATTACATTACCTTCAGGTGAGGGGTTCAAACACTCGTGGGGCCCGAGGGCCGGGTCTGGGAAGCCATTGCAGGTGATGATGGAGGCGTAGCGAGAAGCTGAGTTTTTAGGAATGCGAGGCAAGGTGGGGTTGGAGCGGTTCACATAGAAAAGCCCAAATCGCTCGGAGTAGCCAGCGGCCCACTCAAAGTTGTCCATTAATGACCAGGCTGTATATCCTCTCAGATCAACTCCATCCAGAACATGGGCTGAAAGATCAACAGCAATGGCTACATTTAACATGCATGTACATATCTTTAAAAAATAAGATCTCTTATAGACTTTAAAAATATATATGATTTAAAAGTAAGTTATGCAAAATAAGCTGAACAAAGTATTTCCATGAATCCAATACTTGTTTTTTATTGGCTGTGGTACCTTTCAGGGCCTGGTTAATGTAGGTTTCATAGTAGTGCTTTCTATGGATGTCATTCAAATTCACTTCTCCTCGTTCTGAGATCCCATTCTCAGTGACATAGACGGGTGGGTTTCCATACTCGTCCTTGATAAACTTGAGGATTTTCCTAAATCCAAATGGAGTGATCTTTAGCCAGAAGGAGCCAGACTCAATCCAGGTGCGGTCATGGGTGGTTCCAGTGCCCCTGGATATCGGAATGGATAGCTGAGCATTAGTCAAGTATGTTCTATATATATTTCCACTTTACGTGGTCACTTAAAGCTGCAGTGGGTAGAAATGAAGCAAATATGATTCAAAAAAGTTACTATATCCTGACAGTATAGAGCATGAGACAGGTAATCTGAAAAAAATCATGTTCCTCTGTGTCCTCCGATGCTTCTAATGGCATCTGCAAGATTTCACGGACTGGAAGAAAACAACCAATCAGAGCTGATCTGGAGTCTGCCGTCCAGCTGCCGTCTCTGAGCAGCTGTCAATCACTCACAAACTCTGATCAAATGGTCAAACTAGGCAGAAATTAGAGCAAAATGAGAAAGTTTGTGACCCGGTAGCCATGTTGAGATCAGTTGAGGAAATACCAAGCACCGCCCCCAATGCTCTCTCTCTTTGAAATGACCTGTGATTGGTCAAAGTCACAGAGATTTTTTAAAGTCTGAAAACAGAGCCATGAGGAGGAGCAGAAGTCTAGTTTTCCGTCAGAACATTTAAATTAGAATATGCTGAACAGATATTATGGAATTTTTGCCCAATGATGCCAAAAACATTCTGCACGTTTAATCGGGCAGCTGAACAAAGTATGTCATTTTTGTGTCACCAATCTTCTGCTCAGATACTGTGAGAGTACAAAAAAGCACCCATTATCTCTGTGTAATTTTTTAAATGCCAACCTACCTGTCACCTTCATAATCCTGCTGATTTCCCAAATCCACTGGGTATGAAAGAACCGTGGTGTAATGGTTGAAACCGAAGTAATCGTGGGTCCCTTTGATCCTCTTGATTTCCTCAGGTGTGAACTCAGGAAGCCTTTATTAGAAACAAGAGTCTTTTTCAAAACCAAATCCAGGATTTATCCATAAACATAAAGACGTACTCGAATATTCATCTGTTACGTAGAGTGTGTACTTCTTTAAGCAATTTAGTACACTGAACCAAATAAACAGAAACTGGTGGTGGAAGTGGAAGTAGAACATGACAGAATGCATTTATTGATTGAGGCTTCAACACCAATTGCATACTTGATGTCTATGTCATAATAATATTGTATATCAAACCAAATTGATTTTTATTTTTTTATTTACCGTGATTCAGGGAGACCTGCAGCAAGGCTTCTTTTGCGAATGATTGTTTTCATTAAGGCCGGATAATCGCCGTTGAAGATGGGATGGGCAAACCAGCCAATGAAGAACTGCAGAGATTATATGAGAAATTATATATTATGTGAATATCGAGGTGACTTAAGGTGAAAGAAAAGAAACTGTATAAAGTGGCAGACCCAGTTCTGGTGTTAACATTTATTTGTCTACCTGCAAGTAGCGCTTGGCTGCATCCACATCCTCCTGTTTATATGGGTTCTTTGGCTCCCCCCAATCAGAATTGATGGTGATGGAGATGATGCCGCCCTGTGTTGCACGGTACTTGTCATTGTAGAGGTGCCAGGCCTCAGCATGGGCCTTGATCAGGTTGTGAGCTGCAATATACTGCTTACCCACAATGCCTGAAACATTTGAGGCGTTATTAAGATTGCTGTCATTCGTCATCATACAGTGTAAAGTTTTCAAATACAGGACATTTAAAACCAATAGACCATGTACGTCATGTTTTTGTGGTTTCAAATGTGATCTTAAAGTTAAGTTAACTTTGATTAACGTTGTAAATGTTTCTCACATACACTGATATGTAATGAAAGGATTTAATCGTATCTGTCTAAGGGTGCCTTCACATTAGGGACCTGGGCCCGGATCCGAGTACACTTGTCCCCAAAGTCCAGTTGATTAGTGTGAACGCTCAGTACCGTACTCGGGCACGGTTTGTCGATCTGTACCCGAGTCCACTTGAAAAAGTGGTCTGGAGTACGGATCATGTGTCGTCGGGTATGGTTCACCGTACCAAAACACGGAAGTGGACCGCTACTTAACACGAGTGACGTTAGAAGAGTAGTTGTGAAAGGGCAGGCTTTTATCAACGCCGCCGGTCTCCTCTGAAATCTGTATACATATAAAACTGTTTCATATCTACAGTATGTCTTTATCTGCGCGCAGCATGTGCCGATCTTATCCTCTGAGCTGCACGGCCGTAGATGATACAGCAGGAAGGCCGGCGAGAGGTTCCTTAATATAAAGACAATAGGCGATGGGGTTGAGTGATGTTTGTTATTTTATTTAGCTGATTTAATGGTCTGTCTGCAAAGAACGAGAGACGCTCAGCTGCTCAGTGGGCAGAGAGAGAGAGACGGGGTGGGGGGAGACAATGTGTAGAGTCGTCCTACTTTCACATCAAACTCTGTGAAATAAGAGTTCATTTCGGCCAAACCAGAGTTGGTGATTGTTGGAAAGACTAACGACGACTTGAATGAAGTGTTTTACGATGCTTAAACAACATAAACAAATACACGTGGATGATGACGCAAGTGTAATCGGGTACAGAACAACTTTACTACTGTGAAAGCTGAGTGGAGAGGGGGGACAATCGTACTCGGGCACGGTACGGATCAATCATACCTAATGTGAAAACAACATAAAACTGCTCTTGTACATGTATGGAAGTTTTTATTGGACTTTAATAGTTGTAATCCACAGAAGACAATCCACAAATGTGTACCTTCTGGTGGAGCTAGTAAATGCACCTCATACTTACAGATTGTTTCTACAGATCTGCTGCAGTACGAATTGGACAAAATTACGTAAACAAACAGAACGGAAATTACAAATGTCACATGGCCCACAAACCCACAGGAAGCGATCCACAAATGTGAAAATATTATTCCACGTGTACAAATGGATGCACAAATGTGTATATATCACTTTACATGTAAACCTATAACATTTTTATGTGGAATTAAAATACGTGTTTATTGAGTAAGTTATGCGTATTTGCAAATCACCCTGTATTTTTGTGGATGTGACTTTACACAACACAAATACAACAACACATGTTTGTAGATAGTGAAATATTTGTGGATCATAGGACACATTTGTGGATTGTCTTCTGTGGATTACAACTACTGTATTTAAGTCCAATAAAAACTTCCATACACATGAAGCCTCTTTTCACTGGTTTTGTGCACAAAAGGAAGAGAAAGTAGGTGATTTCTAAAACTTTTAAATGTGTATTAACAGCGCTAATCCATACAAAAAAGAAAGTTTTCTCCACAGTGAGAAAAAAATCGGTTAATATTGGACGTATCTCAAGAGAAGGTTGTTTGATTACCTGGAGCAAAGGTACCATATCCATAGCCAAGGTTGGCTACAATGTAGGGTTCATTTAGAGTGATCCAGAACTTCACCCTGCTTCCAAATTGGCTGAATAAAACATTGGCGTAATCTCTGAATCTCTGGACAATGGTTTCATTCTCCCAGCCCCCCATTTTCTGTAGAGCTAAGGGGAGGTCCCAGTGGTACAGGGTCACCTGTGAAACAGGTGAGAGGAGATTTGTACTACCATACTACATACTTTTCCTGCGGGTGAATTTTTTTCCCCCTTTGGTGACAAATTGTATTTTGCTATGGCAAAAAGAATTGTTGGTGACATGTAAGCCTACTGCTGATGTTCTAGGAGCCATCAAAGTCCAACATTCTCAAATACAGTAGTATGTGTCATATCGGAACCATTAGTAGTTATAAACAACAACAACGCTTCCTACCTGGGGCTGAATATTAGCAGCTTCCAAGGCATCCAGTAATCTATGGTAATAGTTCAGTCCAGCTTCATTGATGTGGTTGTTGGTGCCGTCAGGAAGCACTCTTGGCCAGGATACAGAGAAGCGATAGTGGGTCACCTTCAACATCTTCAGCACCTCCACATCCTTGTCGATCTTGTTGTAACTATCGCAAGCCATGTCGCCATTGTCACTGTTGGACACTCTCAAAGGAGTATGGGCAAACTTATCCCAGATACTCAGTCCTTTTCCATGGGCCCTCCAGCTCCCTTCAATCTGAAATGAAAGACAAGGTGTAGTACAAGCCATGGCTAACATTCCCTTTGTGCTTCATCCCTGTGTACTGATGAAATATAGCTTAATTATAACTGACACTCCACCATGCAAGTGCACTCTGCCATTGTAGAAGAATTTACCTGGTAAGAGGCACTGGCAGTGCTCCAGTCAAAGGTTTTGGGAAACTGTCGGTAAAGCATCTTCTCATCATCTGGTAACGGGAAGCCGTTGTCCTTCATGACTTTGTAATAATAGTGAGCCGAACGTTTGGGTGTCCTCGGCCTGTTCGGTTTGGTGAAGTCCACATGGTGCAGCCCAAATCCTACTTTGTACCCATTGAGCCACTCAAAGGAATCCATGAGAGATGTTGCTATGTATCCTTTCACCTTCACACCATCAAGATTATGAGCTGTGTAAATATATTAGGACATAATTAACAATGAAAAATGAATCTTTCATACTTCTAGTATCATTTTATTTAATTGCATAGCGTGAACAAACCACAGACAAAACGGCCATGTTGATCAGACATAATCACGGAAACAACGTCAATATAAACTCTTTGAATACCTTTAGCCAATAAGGTTGCATTGTATTAATATCTGGAACCACTTCTTCTCCCTCTATACTCCATGTATTGAATGAATTGAATTTTCTCAATAAAGTTGAAAAAAGAAAATGTTAACACTTTAAAATGTTAAGACTTTCTATGATGCCTATGTCTATAATGCATTATTAACATACTTATAATGTGTTATAATCTGCTAACAGCACTGTATAATTATAGTTATAAGCACTCATAAATATGCATTATATGCATAATGCATTATAATCTATCTATAATGCATTATAACCCTTGTTATAATGCATTATATTGTGATTATAAATTACTCTAAGTGGTCATTGTTTGCTTTAAGTAAAAACTGTATCATTAAATCTATGCAAAAACAAAACACAAAACTTTGTAAAATTATTTTTATTTGACTTAAAGCACCCAATGACCACTAAGAGTAACTTGTACAATGTATTACAACTATGAATGTTATAATACACTATGATCCTTGCAAAACCAATTTTCAGTGAGTGATCTGCAATTATGAAGTATTATGATACTTGACCTTATAAGTCATTATGAAATGCTTGATATTGTGTTATGATTATTGTTATAAAGCACTATGAATATTTCTGAGTGCTCATAACTAAAATTATACAGTGCTATAAGCTGATTATAATGTATTATGAGTATATGAATGCATAATAGACATGGGCGTCATAGAAATGTTACTAAAACTTCTTCTTCTTCTGTTATATTTTTTGGCGGAACCACTTTGCGCAAGCCATAAAAGTTATATTCTGATTAAATGCTTTGGGGCAAATAAACGCACATCTTATCGAATCACGTTATTTAGTTTTGGCTTTATTTAACAGTTCAGCTGGAATCCCTAATCAGAATGAAGAAGAAATATTGTCCATGTAACTGGTGACACCACCTAATGAAAATTGGAAGCGCGGCACGGCTGCTGACCCTGCGCTTCTCTCTCTGTTTGTTTGTTGATTTTTTGCCGTTAATTACGGTGTCAACCTTGTTTTGTCTACATCCTTGTGTTGTGCAACATGGAAATGGATTACTCATGTGCAGTGGCGATTTTACTCATCCTTTACGCTGTCATATACGAGAATTTCGCATTAAATGCTGTTTCCTGCCCATTTGCACAACTGTATGTCTGTTGTTGTATGTTTTGCTGACTGTATGTTTTAATGTTTTATTGTCCTGGTGATATGCTGTGTCATGTTTGTATTTATCTTGTATGTACGGGAGAAGCCAAAGACAAATTTCTACTAAGGTGGACAATAAAGTCAAACTAAAGTAAAGTAAAGTATGACATACCAGATTTTAGCTTCAGCATGCTCGATTAAGGGTCTGAAGAAAAAGTATGTTCTAAAACTTTGGTAACTGATGTACGCACTTACCCTTTAAAGCCTCATCAATGTAGGTTTTGTAGTAAAATACTCTGTCAATGTCATCAACTGTGGTTTTAATGTCTGTAGCTACTCCGTTCTCAGAAATGTAAATCTCTGGATCTCCATACTCCTCTTTGATCCAGTTGAGGAGTCTTCTCAAGCCCCACGCTACAGCTCTCTGGTTACTGATGGCAGTAGTTGGTGAATCACCTTCATCTGCTTCTGACAAGTCCCGGTCATATGAATAGGATTGAGGGGTAAGTCGAGCGGTAACATGGCTTACAATCTTTGTAGTGTAATGATTTACACAGAACATGTCAGCAGTTCCCTTGATAAAGCTCTTTTCTGCTTCAGTGAAGGCAGGTAGTCTTGTCTCTGAAAGACCTTGGAGTTCACTTTTGTTTCCAACTTGCCACTTCATTGCATCAGGGTAGTCACCATTCTTGAAAATGGGGTGTGCAAACCAACCCAGTTGGAACTGCAGAGCGCGGTCAGCAGCCACCACTTCACGAGGAACATTAACATCTTTAGGTTCAATCCAATCAGCATTGAGGGCAATGGATACTAGACCACCTTGGGATTTGCGATACTTATCATCATATGTGTGGAATGCGGTGGCGTGTGCTTTTATAAGGTTGTGTGCAACTCTGTATGGTGCAATCCCTGGATTCTTAACATTTGGTGGGATCTGTCCAAGTCCATATCCTGACCATGCAACTGTGTGAGGCTGGTTGAAGGTCATCCAAAATTTCACTCTGTCACCAAAGGTGGCAAAGCAGAAGTCACAAAAATCATTAAACATGTTGATCATCTCTACATTGTCCCAGCCACCGAGGTCTTGCAAAGCTTGAGGAAGGTCCCAGTGGTAGAGTGTCACCATGGGAGTGATGTTATATGCTAGGAGGCCATCAATGAGTCTATTGTAGTAGTCAACACCTTTCTGGTTCAGGGATGTACGCCGACCATCAGGAAAGATCCTGGACCAGGACAAAGAGAATCTGTATGACTTCACACTCAGAGCTCGCAGCATGTAGAAGTCTTCTTCAAGCCTGTGGTAGCTGTCACAGGCCACATCTCCATTGGCATTAGCAGGAATACTGCCCGGTTTGTGGGTGAATGTATCCCAGACGCTGGGCCCCTTCCCATCAGCATTCCAGCCGCCTTCAATCTGGTAAGCTGAAGATGATACTCCCCAACTGAAGCCTTGAGGGAAAGTGCCGTAGTGGTAGAGTTTTCTCTGAAAATTGGTTTGGTTGGAGAATTTCCTCCAAACAGCCTTAGCTTGGGATGGGACGGTGGAAGGCGGGATTGAGGACATTTTATTTGACTCTTTGTTTTTCAGTTCTAGTGCATAAAAGAACAGTTTTTTGGGAGCAAAACCATTGTTCTCAATAACTTTGGAGTAAAAGTAGGCAGACTGCTTTGGAGTCCTGGGCCTGTCAGGCAGGTCAAAGTTGACATGGTGCAATCCAAAACGTTCACTGTAGCCTTGTGGACCTTCAAAGCCATCCATGAGTGACTGGACAGTAAACCGCTGCACATTTACTCCATCTAAATGTATAGCTGTTGAGAGAATAATGACAAATTAAAAACTACAATACAAAATGCATATCCAAGTATTCACAAGGTGTTACAATAACCTAAATATGTAGCCTTGTCTTCAGTATGAAAACATATGAAATTACAAATGAATTTAAATAAGCAACTGCTTTCAACAACATACAGTACCTTTCAGGGCCTCGTTGATGTAACTCTTCATGTACTCTATTCTATTGGTGTCATTGAGAGTGTCCCCACTGTCCTCAGTAGGCATACCATTCCCAGTTATGTGGATAGGCACTTTGGTAACATTCAAGTATTCTGTGGAAATGTAGTTTAGAAGCCTTCTAAGTCCCCAAGGTGTAGAATAGATCCAGTCAGAAGCTGTAGAGGACCATGACGGGTCCACATGTGCCTGGAAGTTGCCTACCCCCTGAGGACCAGGGGTGCAGCCACCAATACTGTTGTTGACCAACCGGGAGGTATAATGGTTTAATCCTAAAAAGTCGGCTGTTCCACGTATCCTCTGGCTCTCTTCAGCAGTGAAAGCAGGAAGTCTTGCAGGCTCAGAGTGGGGACACTCATTTCTTTTCTGTTCAATCTGAGTCTTGAGTGTTGGAGGATAATCTCCATCCACAAAGATGGGATGTGCAAACCATCCCAGCATGAACTGCAGGTAGCGATCTGCAGCTGCTATGTCTTCAGGTCTGGAGGGGTCCATGGGCTCAGCCCAGTCAGAGTTCAATGCAATGCCCACTTTCCCTCCTTGCGTCTTCCTGTACTTGTCATTGTAGACATGCCAGGCCTCAGCATGGGACTTGAGCATATTGTGAGTGGCCTGCAAAGATTAAAGAAACGGTGAGGTAAATGTACAAGAATGAAAATGAAACAATGTATATTTACATTATAGTAAGACCATTGCTCTCACCTGATAGGAGGCAACCACATAGTCTTTCACTCCAGGGGGATGCTCACCAGTGCCATACCCAGCATGACTCACCACCCAGGGGCTACTGAATGTGTTCCAGGTCTTGACCCTGTCTCCAAACCTGGAGAAGCAGAAGTCTGCGTAGTCCTTGAAGGATTCAACAATGGAAGCGTTGGTCCATCCACCATTGTCCTGGAGTGCCTGGGGCAGATCCCAGTGGTGGAGAGTGACAACAGGTTGGATGCCAGATTCATTGAGAGTATTGATCAGCTTGTCATAGTAGAGAGCCCCTTTCTCTGATTGGCTGCCCCGATGGCCTGAGGGGAAAATACGGGCCCAGGAGATAGAAAACTGGTAGGTGTTGACTTGAAGACCTCGCAGGAGGTAGACATCATAATCCACCTTGTGGTAACTGTCACAAGCTAGATCAGCTGTCTGATTAGCAAAGGCTAGGCCGTCATGACCAAAACGGTCCCAAATAGTCTCTCCCTTCCCACCTTCTAACCAGCCTCCCTCAACCTTGAAGGATTCGCTGGAGGCGGCCCATTGGAAGTCAACAGGAAAGGATTCATTCAGGAAGGCATCTCGCTCAGATAAGGTCATGGTGGCAAAATTGCTCCAAGTTTTGCAGTAGTTCATTGAACATGATGCTGCTTGAAGATTGCTTCTGTCACTTTGATGTGAATGACTGAAGATAAAAAGAACAAGATATTGGAAACATGAGAATACTTCAGAAATCCAACAAATGTTTATTTGGAATAGACTAGAATTGGTGCCAACAATTTACAGGTGGTACCAAGCTGCCAAACTCAAATTTTGTTTTCACACTTTCTGTATTAGAACAGTGGTTTACTTTCCTCCAATTTGGGTGGTTTACAAATCGTAAAAAGTGTATTTATTGAATTGAATTGAATTATGTATTCACTTTTTGGAGGAACTGTCCCCACTACTTCTTGTTTGTTTGTGATTCACAAATACAGATACACACAAGAATTTTCACAGAGGTGGGTCAAGATATATCACAGATTAAATCCTTAATTATCTATATGCATTATGATACCTTTTTGGGATGCTGTCAGCTGGACGTAACATATCCACCATGTCAAATCCAAGAACATTTTGGTCTCCATTGCTCAGCACTGTAAAAGTATAGGAGTGTATCACAAATGTCATGTATCATTTAATGCATGTATCCTATATTTTATAAAATTATATTAGAAGCCATTTTTTATTACATTGCATTACATAATGTCTATATCAGGTATTAAATAAATAACTGAATATGACTTAACATTACTATAATCACAACATATCAGGATTAGTTGTATTTTTGACAGGAAGGCAATAGTATCTCACTTCTGTGACTCTTCATTGATCATATAGTTTACCTTTTATGATTTTGGACAGGAACTGATGAGGCGAACAGTCGATGAGGTTCACCTCATAAAAGACAATGGGTTTGTCTCCACACTTTCCCTACAAGAAAACATTGATGTTCAATACAAGTGCATGCAACAGAATCCCCTGAATATGACAGTATAAGGGCTGACAATTTGTTATCTACTGTATAGAGCTGGAGACTGTACATACCAAAACACTTTTCAGTTCCTCAGCTAGGTTTTGTCCAGCAGTGCAGTCATATTGAATTTTAATAGAGAGGAAATCGGAATATTTCTGAAATAAAGATACATGTGTGAGTGGAGCTGGATGTAAAACTTTTCCCTGGCTCAAATCAAATTACATGTTTATCACACAGCTTTATGCATTGAGAGAAGTCTTGACATAGTCATACTAACATATTGCATTTATCCTTTAAATAATGTGCTTGTGTTCTGTGTGACCATGTGATCTCACCATCTGTTGAGTGTCACTGATGATTGGGACTTTACTGGCCTTTACCCCAACTGACACTCCTCCATCTGAAACACGTAGCATGTTAAATCAGTCATTAATCTTTACTTTTCCTCCCTGTTAGACAAAGAAACCACATTCTCCTTTCCCCTGCTTTACTCTATTCCCTTATCATGACCTTTGGTGTGGTGACAGATATGGAAACCATTATCTCATCAAGCACGGCCGTAATTACTGTGAATCTACTAAAGCTGGACAACGACAACAGAAGATAAGAGAGAACACTTCCAAAATATGATTACCAGCCAAAGTAACTCTACTTGGCCATGATGATTATAGGCACATACTGTAATAAATGATGTAAAAGCAGACTGATAGGACTTTATTGGTGTCCATGTTGAGGGAGAAAAGATAAGAAGCCATAGGGCTTCTTGTCTTTTCTATTCTTTTCATTAAGAATAGTCTTAATGAATCATCCAGAAAAACCTGGACATCTAAGTATCTATCAACCTACTTATAAAAACTATCAAAAAGTTGTTGGATTATACACATTCTCAATGAGCACAGCAGTTTGTGAAATAGTCACAGAATTCAATTTTATATAGATGATGATTGATATTGATTCATGTACACTGGGACAAATTTCCCATTTTTTTCGCGATGGTCAGCACAAAATCAATTTGTATTAAACCCACGTTATTGTGAATCAGGAAGTATAAAGTGCGGCAAACGGCACATAGGGAAGAGATCGGGTTGGATTGGTGGGTCAAAAACTTGTAACTTCCATACTTAAGTTACGTCACTTCCGGTGTTATTTAAATCCAAACCATGATCTTTTCCTAAACTTAATTAAGTATTTTTGTTGCCTAAGCCTAACCAAGTCGATCTATTCCTAAACCTAACTAAGTAGTCTTATTTTGAAAAGACTGAAGCGGAAATTGAAATCAGCGTCACATGCTGCGTGAGCTGGTGACTCGCAGCTAACGGTGCCAACAGCGCTAACAGTGAAAACAATGTCAACAGTGCCGACGGAGCTAACAGTGTTAACCTTGGGGGGAACCGTTGGTCGGGACAACGCTATCAACTATGACCGCCAAATGAGCGTAGTGCAGAGCGGTGGCCTTGAGCTAGCCAGTAGAGCACGCTCACATGCATGAACATGCACTAAAAGCACTTAATGCA
>CAKAOH010022604.1:0-16627 GCA_916701665.1 Sebastiscus tertius
CGATCTATTCACTATTATTGTTGTTATTTCTTTTATCCATCTATTTATTTATTTATTTAATTTTTGTTTTCCCTTCTCTGGGATTATTCAATGTAATTCCATGTGTACATTACCAAACTTTCCATGTGTACCACATTATCTCCATCACTACAAAGAGGAACAGGGGGGTTTAGGGTCTAGGATAGCACTGTTTCAAACATGTAAAACACTGACTTCTTTTATAGTTGAATTGCTTCATTGTACTTTTTGTGCCGATAAAAAAATTGAATATAACCTGTCCTGCATCCAGCAGCAGCAGCAACATGGCAAGCTGGAAGCGAGCTGAGACACACGAGGAGAAGGAGCCGAGGCCATAACACACACACTCCAGCTGTTGGAGTTGACATGGTCTGCCTCTCTCATCTGGGCTGCTCCCCAGCTGCTGGATGGGGCCCTCAGTGTCCCTGTCCTCTGGAGGTTCAGAGAGGGCTGCTGATCCTGCCACCCTCAGCTGCTCTGGAGACAAAGAGGCCTGAAAGGGTCACTGAGCTGCAAGCTAAATAAAAAACAAAATATTTGGTAACAATAACTCCAGGTTTCCAGGTTACTCACCTTTCCACTCTTGCCAAAATTCCTCACATCTTAGCTCAGACCTACAGAAGGAGAGGAGGATAATAAGCAGAGTTACTGGACTCCACCTGAAAACAATAATGTTATTCCAGGAGTCTGTGCTGCTTCTTTTTCTTTCAAAAGGTCTTTTTGTTAATTGTCAATAATCAATAGAACAGTCACTATACAAGGAACATTTTTTTTTTGTTTTTCTTAACAACACTAACCTGTGACACAACACATCAATCAATCATACCTGAGAACAACATACACACAGACAACCACAGCTGGCCACAAAGGACCTAACTGATTCTCAATCATGGATACATAAAATGCAAATTGTAGAGAATACAACACAGGCAATTTGCATACATAAAATGCAAATTGTAGAGAATACAACACAGGCAGAGTATCCACAAATAAGTCATGAAATAATAATAATAAGAAAATATATATAAAAAATATATACACCTACATACACACATACATACATATATATACATATTTGTATGTGTATGTGTGTATATATGTATGTATGTATGTATATACAGTATATATATGTATGTATGTATGTATATATATATATATATACATACATACATACAATTTATGAATAAATAAATAAAATAACATTTAAAAAAGGAATAGAAGATACTACTACTGGCTACTCGGAGAGTACTGTAGTGGGTTTCTCAAAAAATGGCAACAAGTCAAGACAAGAGTCTGTGCTGCTTAACTGGACTTCTTCTTACTCTGTGTCTCTGATTCGTTTCACAGTCTTCCTGATGTCCAGCTGCTCCTCCTGGCAGCAGGTTGAATGTGAGGACACCTGAAGTGATTTGGATTTCCTCGCTGCACCTTTTCGTCGCCGGGCAACCTGCCACTCCTCCCCGGTGTCCGACATCTATCTACGCTGGTTCACCCGGTGCCCTGTTTACACATACACATGCTGCCGTGGGTTGGCGAGTCTGAAGCAAGAGGGGACCATTTTGAGTGTAACACACGCATTTCCTCTTCCGGTGTCATGCCAAATTGTGTGTCCTCGTCAAAGAACTTATATTACTGTCAATAAACGGACTGTAGACGAGTCATCTAATATATTTTGACGTAGTTATGGGGAAACGAAATTGTCTGAAGCGCTGCTATGAAGCAATTGTGTTGAAACTCATGTGGTTAACTGTTTAGAAGCGTTTTGATATAAATATGGTGACATCTGCTGGCCAAACCCTCGTAACTGATAGGCTCTGGACTAAACCATAAACCTGACAAACAATCTTGTGAAATCAGTGGACATTTGTGGTTTGAGATAATAAACCTTTCAAACACGGTAATATAATATCAATATAATATCATGCAAAAGGTGTTATGCTAGACTTCAACTTACAGTATAGTCAAACTATACCATCCTGACTTATTCACTTTGTTTTAATTTACCCACTTTATCTTATTTATATGTACAGTACATGAATGTGGGTATATGTATGTGTGTGTATATATATATGCAATATGTACGTGTATGTATGGGCATGGACATGTGGGTATATGAGTGTGTGTAACACATACATACTGCAGTATGTATGTGTATATTATATATGTGTATATATATATATATATATGTGTGTGTGTGTGTGTGTATGCAGGTATGTATGTATTTATGTATATATTTAACTTATGTATTTATTTCCCCATTATTTAGACATTGTGTGCAGCTAAATGAGACACATATCGACGGGAAACAGTACTCGACACAACACCGGCAAACTATATTTTAGAAGCATTTTAAAATATTGCCACCTGAACTGTCATTACTCGAAAACAAATCAAATAATTTTCTATGCTGTTTTGATTAATTCTGTAAACTTGAGTACACAGTACACACATTCACAAGTATAATTTACCCCTCAAAAAAAGCCTAACTTCTATTGTTTTTATGAAAGAAATGGAATTATATCTGTCAACAATTTCTTCCTCACAAAACAAAAAAGCAATGAAAACAATGAATTTATGCAATATCTTTAACGTTTTTAAGTGAAATTATCGTCATACTCTCGCGTGGTCTTTTTTTATTATTATTTATTTTATTTTTTATTATTGTTGGTTTTGTTTTATTTCTGTTGTCCTTTTATGTTTGGCACAGCTCTTTGTTTATATTTTCGCTATGCTTCTTTTGTATGTAAATGTTTTTAATGTTTTCTGCTGTTACTATGGATACTGTCATTTTGAAATAATAATTAAAAAAAAGTACACGCTGGTCATTTGTTTCTTGGGGTACAAAGTTTGGTGCAACACCGGAAATTACGTCGACAACCGGAAGTACTTTCGTAGTATTTTCGTGTGTAAAGTGAAACACACATCAACTAACTAGCTGAGTTTAGCTGGATTTCCTTTCATTACTGTCACTAGTGAATTAATGTATACATAATTTCTGGATAGGGGGAAAACATACGTTTCAGGTGAGTTGTATAAAACTTTTCATTATTTCCCAACACGCTAGTTTTTAGTCTAAAGCGAGCAGTTTAACATGAGCTAACGTTAGCCTCTGCTAGTAAATATGAGCTACCCTTCACGTTGTGTTTCCTCCGCAGAACCAGATCTATGTAGTAGATCCATGTAACTAGTTGTTTTGAGATGTTTACGAAGAGTAATGGTGTTGCATAATTAGCTAACCATTTGAGAATATGCTGTTTTATATTTGAAATAGGCTGACATTACTACTATTAACCTAATGTTAACAGGTAGCTGAGTTGTTGTTGACCTTATTTCTGACCACATGATCATAGTTACAAAGCATTCAAAATAACTACTTATAGTTTTGTATTTTACATTACTTTAACCCTTTTGGTACTTTGTTTACTGTGGTTTTCCCCCCTGTGATCATATTACATGTATTTATTGTACATATTACATTTATTTATTGATGGACTGTACACACTATATTCACCCATTCACTCTGTATCTTTTATATCTCTCTTATTGTTTTGATAATTTTTGTATACCTTTACCTCTCCTGTGTTTCACTCTGTTTGCTGATGTTGCTTCTTTGACACCTACATTTCCGTCCGGGGATTAATAAAGGTTAATCTTATTTTATCTTATCTTATATCCAGAGATGTCCATGTCCCATCTGTATGGGAAGAGAGAGGAGGAGGAGGAAGGTGTGGAGATTGAGAGCTTTGAGATAACAGACTGGGACCTGGCCAATGAGTTCAACCCAGACCGCCGCAGACACAGGCAGACCAAGGACCAGGCCACCTATGGGATCTGGGCGGACAGGGACTCAGACGAGGATGAGAGGCCTAGCTTTGGAGGCAAGAAGTAAGGCATGGGTTTATTTTTGTTGCTGCCCCAATGCTCCTGTTGTATTACCTTAGCCTACACACAACCATATCCCTAATCCTAACCAATTACCTCTGCTATGCCTAACCTAAGCCCTAACCCCAATAGGGGAAATATAAATCTAACAGGAGGAAAACACTTTTTAAAGGGGAACATACTTAAATACACGAATATCATAGTCATCCCGACAGAAATAGTCCACATAAACACCAACTGCTGCTTTTTTTTTAAAAACAGTTGTTAACAAAATTAGTTGATTGTTTGTGTTTTTTCTAGATCTAAAGACTACAGTGTTCCAGTGAACTTTGTGAGTGGTGGTCTGCGTAAGAGTGCAGCTGAGGAGAAACAGAACCAACAAAAAGAAGAAGGCTCTGATGACTCTGAAGATGATGGTCCTTCAGCACCTCCCCCTCCTCGCAGCACTGCACCCAAAAAACTCCAGATGGTAACTTTTGTTATGTGTATGGGATTTACCCATTGCAGTGTATTCTGTAATATTGTTTTGTCAAAACCGATTTTTTTTTTTTTTTTTTTGCTAGGGTAATTTCCGGGGGCACCAGTCCCAGAGGTTTGCAGGTGGCATACAGTCTGGTAAAGGCATTGGTAACTGGGAAAAGCACACGAGGGGAATTGGACAGAAACTTCTGCAGAAAATGGGCTACCAACCAGGCAAAGGCCTGGGCAAGAACGCTCAAGGTGGGTAGGCCTGAGGAGGCTATGTTATTTAGATATTTATTAATGGTGTGTGTTTTAAAGGAGCAACAGTGGAGTTGATATACCCTGATTTTGCACCCTCTCATTGCTGCAGGTATTATAAACCCCATTGAGGCAAAGGTTCGTAAAGGCAAGGGAGCAGTGGGTGCTTATGGTAATGAGCGAACCCAGCAGAGTCTTCAGGATTTTCCTGTGGTCGACTCAGAGGAGGAGGAGGAAAAGGTAGAGTGTTGCAAAAAGAAAAAAGGTTTGATTATATAGCAGAAGTGATGCTGTTGAGTCAGTCAACATTATTTTGACATTATTCTCAATGTCTGTCCGTGTAGGAGTTTCAGAAGGAGCTAGGCCAGTGGCGTAAGGATCCTGCAGGCTCCATAGGAAAGAAAAAACCCAAATATTCCTTCAAAACTGTGGACGAGCTGAAGGCTAAAGGCAAGCTGGTAGGGCGCAGTACGGTGGCATCCGCTGGAGAGTTGGCACAGGTCAAGGTATGTTTGAAAAGACTTGCATTAACACTCCTTTGTGTCGGTCTCACAGGAATGTTATCAGGGCACTATTGAATTAGCATGTAATGTTATAATAAGCAGCAGAACTTAAGTTAATTGTACAATTACACTCAGTACAAACCCCTATGGATGACATAATATGAATGCAAAGCAAATTGTCGGCTGCCATTCTTGTCTCTGAATCTCATTTACCCCATATCTGTTCCTATCTCTAGGTAATAGATATGACTGGAAGAGAACAAAAGGTATATTATAGTTACAGTCAGATGACCAACAAGCACAGTGTTCCAGATGAAGGTCCACCAAGCCTGTCCACTCAGGATCAGAGGGTATCTGGCTTTGCTCTCCCGGAACTCGAACATAACCTGCAGCTACTGATAGACCTCACAGAACAGGACATATTACAGGTATGAAGGAACCAAAAATATCTGCCAAACGTCCACATCTATGAGTTTTCTATGAAGCACTCTGCTACTTCTTCTTCTGCTTCATACAGACATTCTTTTCTCTTTTGCTGTTTTATTTTCCACCTCCTGTAGTCCGCCAGACGTCTGCAGCATGAAAAAGACGTAGTTGTGTCTCTGAGCCATGAGTCACGAGCACTGCAGAGCAGACTGGAAACAGAGCAAGATGCCATCCAGAGAATGGAGGCTGTTCTGGCGTTGGTGGCGCGTTTTCCTTCTGGGGAGATGGCACCTGGGGAGGGACCCACCCTGCAGGTACATATACACACACACAACTAACAGCTACAGTTGTCAGGCTGTTTGTTAGTTCTTGCTCTGTTATCACATCCATATAGGTAATCGTTTTGGTGTCTTCCTTCTCTTTCTTCAGGAGTGTGCCCGGATCTTTGAGACTTTGCAAACGGACTATTATGAAGAATACAAGACCATGGGATTGGCAGACCTGGCTGTAGCTGTTGTTCAGCCATTACTCAAAGAGAAACTTCGTTCCTGGGACCCTCTGAAGGTATGTCTTTGCAATTATCTTCTTTTGAGGTAGTCACATACTTTAATCGTTAATAATTAATAGTGAAACTACCACTTACTACTCAGACTGTTCTCCGATTATTTCAGGACAGCTCGTATTGTCTGGAAGACATCGGTCAGTGGAGAGCAATCCTTGAATCTAGAGATCTCCATAGCAGTGCCCCGGATTCAAACATGGACCCTTACCACAGGTCATTTTAAACACACAAAACCTAATAATCTGTGCTCATACATTTACATGAATGAATTCTACTGGCTAGGTGTTACAACCTGTTTTTGAAGACGTGTGTGTGTCCTGTCTTTGTTGGTCCAGACTGTTGTGGGAAGTGTGGATCCCAGTGATGCGGCCCTGTGTGACAGGCTGGCAACCTCGAATGGTGGGACCAATGGTGGACTGTGTGGAAGTGTGGGCTCCTCTTCTACCCCTGTGGATCCTGGATCACCTGATGGAGCAGCTGATCTTACCCCGGCTACAGCGAGAGGCAAGACACGTCTCCGCTTAAAGACACACTTAGTTGAATGTAGAGAAATAATAATAATTGCCATCTACATTGTGAGCTGTATTTTATTAATTTCTGTTTCCTGTTTCATAGGTGGATAACTGGAACCCTTTAACTGACACAGTGCCCATCCACTCCTGGATCCATCCCTGGCTGCCTCTGCTCCAATCACGTCTAGAGCCTCTTTACCCACCAATCAGGAGCAAGCTATCCAGTGCCTTGCAGCGATGGCATCCCAGCGACGCTTCAGCTCGCCTCATCTTGCAGCCTTGGAAAGATGTTTTCACACCGGGTGCATGGGAGGCCTTCATGGTGAAAAATATCATCCCTAAACTAGGTAGGTCTTTTATCAGTAATAGCCTTAGCAATAGCAGTGGAAGAAAATGTATTTTCCCAGCAGCAGTGTTATCGTTCCCTGTCCCTCCTTTTCCCACTGGTTTCTCTTCTCCATGTGATGGCTTCTGTGTCCCTCCTCAGCTCTGTGCCTGGAAGAGCTGGTTATCAACCCTCACCAGCAGCAGATGGAGCCATTTCACTGGGTGATGGACTGGGAGGGCATGTTGTCCCTCTCCAGCCTCGTGTCCCTATTGGACAAAAACTTCTTTACAAAGTGGTTGCAGGTCAGTGAATATACTCACACAGAACAGGAAGTAATTGAGATGTGCTTAACTGCAGTTGATTATTGAACAATTGTAATTTTGTGATTTTGTTACGTCTGTTTGTGTTTTGGTGATTATAGGTCCTGTGTTCATGGTTGAGCAACAGTCCCAACTATGAGGAAATCACTAAATGGTACCTGGGCTGGAAAACCATGTTTAGTGACGCCTTGTTGTCACAGCCGCTCATTAAGGAGAAATTCAACGAAGCTTTGGACATCATGAACCGCGCAGTGTCTTCAGGCATGGGTTAGTATTACACACAGTCTCAGAAAATAAACATATTAAACTATAGAACAGCTTTCCTTTCTACAATTATAATAATTCAGCCCTTTTTTCACTGCTGCAAGAAAACATACTACAACACTCCTTCTTTTTTACATCCACAGGTGGATATATGCAACCTGGTGCAAGGGAGAATATTGCATATCTGACACAGACCGAGAGACGAAAGGACTTCCAGTATGAAGCGATGCAGGAGCGCAGAGATGCAGAGAGTGTGGCTCACAGAGGCATCAGTGCTGGTGTGCCTACTAACTTTAAAGATCTGATCCAGACTAAGGCAGAGGAGAACAACATTGTCTTCATGCCCTTAGTGGCCAAACGGCACGAGGGCAAACAGCTGTACACCTTTGGGCGTATCGTCATCTACATAGACAGAGGGGTTGTGTTTGTGCAAGGAGAGAAGACTTGGGTGCCCACATCTTTGCAAAGTCTGATAGATATGGCCAAGTGAGAGTAGACTGACTGATTCCTTGGTCTGCTAAGTGTAAAAGAGAAGAAGTAGAGCAAATGTTCACATTTGATGTAACTTAGCATGCTGACCCTTGTCATATGTCATATGTGTCATTGTACATTTTTAAATTGTCACTAGAATTGTGAATAAATAATTTTTGAATGTATGTGGCCTATTGTGTTGCTGTTTAAATCAGATGTGAAATGTTACAAGTACTGTACAGTATACATTATAGTACATATAGGTATGTATATGATATTGGTTGGTTTCCAGAAGCTTTTGCATTCAACACAGACAAGGCAATTGCATCTATATAGCATATTTCTTTATAAGTACTTATATCGTTTAAATAATCCTGCTTTAGATTATTAATTGCTAGCTGTTGAGTTGGTTCTGATATTTTTAGGTATATTATCTAACTCGGTCCAGTCTGATTTAAATTTTTCATTATTGATGTTGAATGTGAAAATACATGTGTATTGTGAATATGCATGTAAATCTGGACAATTCTATATATTTTTTCATTCCTTTGTGAATTTATGATTTAAACATTGTTTTATTTGAGATGATCTTTATGGGTTATTTTTTGCTTGTACAGTTATGGACCTACAAGTGAGATGTTTGCCATCTTACAGGGTCGTACGGTGATAGACTATAATTTTTAAATGATAATTTCTATTTTTTTAAATGCTACTTTTACTGTACCTTATATATTTTATTGTGTATATATAATTTATATATAATTTATGTGATGGAATTTTCTATTAATTCCCCTCTCCTTGGTCGGGAGGTCAGAGTGTTTCTCAGAGTGTCCCTCTGTTGACATTATTGGGTTGGAGTCCTGTCTAGGGGAGCCACCGTTATCTGTACAGCTGTGTCTGTAGTGGGGACCATAGAGCCAGTTGCTGGGGCAACCAGGGTCAGAGATGCCAGAGGAACCGAGTAAGTCAAAACATGATAAGGGTAAAACACTGAGCACCAGGGAGGAAGAGCAGAGTTGTGAGGCCTTCACACAGAGAGCACCTCAATGGTGGAGACCTGACAATTACTCCTTGATCAAGCTTCAATAAACCTTCTGTATAAGACATCAGCAGCTCCGGGGCCTCTTCCTTCCTATTGAGAAATTCAGTTCAGACAACATTATTTATCCCCAAGGGGGCAATTCATTTGTAGCATTCCCTGTCCATACAGCCATACATACAACAGACAACCATTAATGAGTTAAGTCAAAGGAAACATATTAAAGGCATGAGTTAACTTGTGTATCAGAAATTCCACCACAATGTACAGTATATATTATAGTACATATAGGTATGTATATGATATTGGTTGGTTTTCAGAAGCTTTTGCACTCAACACAGACAAGGCAATTTCATCTATATAGTATATTTCTTTATATGTAAACAGTTAAAAATAAAAAAGTACTTATGTTGTTTATTTACATACGTGACTTTAATTTTTAAATGATAATTTATATTTTTTAAAATGCTACTTTTACTGTACCTTATATAATAATAATAATAATAATAATAATAATAATAATAATTTTATTTGTAGAGCACTTTTCGAGCCCAAAGCACAAAGGGCTTTCCAAGGAAATTCACATCATGTACAGCAGAATACAATGAAACATAAATAATTAAATAAAACAAAATTTAAAATATATTTTGGTGTGTATATCTAATTTATATCTAATTTATATTTTTGTTTATTTATTAATTATTTTTTTTAGTGTAGTGCTGTCTTTTTTAATGACTTGCAATACCAGGTTAATTCGCTTATTATAGGTGGCAGTGTAGCTGATGGCTCCTCGGCGGATATGCGCTCCTGGGGTTTTTGTCCCAGCAGGGCTTCTGTCCATCTTCACTTCCGGTGAAACCTTCAATAAGCATCCTGTTCAGGTGCATTTTGCGCACGATTTAAGAATTTCAGACGTATTTTTTCCACCACTCAGGTATGTTAATGTTTATAGATATATCACAAACATATAATACATTGAAAGGTTTGTATTGATGATTGTAAACCTGCCTTTATGAACCAATGAGCTAGTTAGCCTCACAGAGCTAACAGTGCTAACATTAGCTCGCTGTTGTTGGCACGGTAACAGTTACCTAGGTTCTATGTTACTGTAACTACCTGAAGGTTTTTATGTCTTATCTCTATCTTATTGTATTAAAGCTCATATATCCCCCTTCTTTGTCCAGCCAGCTATGTCATCAGACGCTCTGAAGAAGAGGAAATCAAAGGTTGTCCGCAGTGAAGGAGGAACCCCAGAGATGAAGCGAGGACGCGGAGAGGGCGAGCAGCAGGTAGAGAACAAAGTTGTCATATTATGAGAATAAAGTCATAAGTTTAAGAGAACAAAGTTTTAATATTATGTTATGAAAGTTATGACTTTATTCTCATAATTTTACAACTTTTTTTCTCATACTATTATGACTTTATTCTGTAAATCTCAGATGTTTTTTCCCTCAATGTGGCCTTAATACTCCATAGTACATTTACACTTTGGCCCTCACTGCATTAGACTTATATACTATATACTTAGACTATAAGCTGTGTTACCTTCATCACAATGCTCAAATGTTTTGTGGCGCCAGACAGTTTTGTCTTCTTTTTCTTTTTGCCTAAAATGGCTCTTTTGATAGTAAAGGTTGCTGACCCCTGGTGTAAGGAGATCCCCAGCTGAAGGACTGGAGTCAAAGTCCTCTTGTCAGCAGCATAAATACGCCTCCTCATGGTGTCATTGGGCTATGTAGCCATGTAGACACTGAGGTGTTAAGTACTTATGTCTTATAGAAAAGTCTCCACAAGATTAAATCTGCTTTTGTGATTGGGATGTAGGTCCATGTGTGATTTGAAACACAAAACCCTTGATGATAAATTAACTATGGGAGCAAATACTAGGTTGGATGTAAGATAAGATAAGGTATTCCTTTATTAGTCCCGCAGTGGGGAAATTTGCAGTGTACAGCAGCAGATAGTGCAAAACACAAGATGCATCAGCTAACACAGTAAAAAAAAAAAAAAAAAAAAAAAGGAGCTAAACAAAGTGTAACAAAATATGAACCATTTAAATAGAAGGAAGTATAAAAATAGGAGCAGTATATACAGTATTGACAATAAACAGACTCTTAACAAAATTGCACAAGTGGAAAATGATATTGCACAGTGAGAATGAATGAAATGCCACCTGAAAATATCAGGTTATTGTCAGTTTTTTGGTGTGTAAGTGGTCTACTGGGAGCAGTGCTGGTTGTGGAGTCTGACAGCTGCAAGAAGGAAGGACCTGCGATAGCGCTCCTGTACATCCACTATCTCTACGCACTAGTTTATATTGTTACCAACCAGATATCTAGGTGCTAATTTCGGATAGTGAAAAATATGAGTTATCAATATTGAAAGTTTGAGTCAAGTTCAGTGTCTGGGACCTGAATGACTCAGTGAATCCCTGCTAGTTGTGTTGTAATGGATTCAGTACTCTGACTTCTTACAGCAGCAAGAAGAGTGGGCTCAAATTGAAGCCTGACCGACAGTGGTGTAATATTAGATTGGATTAGATTAGATTAGATTAGATTTCCTTTACTGTCATTGAATAGGTACAACGAAATTGAGTTTGCAACTCCCCATCACATACACGATGCATTAAAAGACAGTCTATAAATAAATATTGTATAGGGTAGTGTATAAAGACAGCTATGAGGTTAGTGACCAGTGTCGTCGTATGTGCAAACTGTCATAACGGGCAGTAAAAGTAAGTAGACAATCTAAAACAATATAAAAGACAATGATTATAATAAATAATTAAATACATAATAAATAGTATAATCAGTCGGCATGTGCAATATCATAACAAATGCAGTTCAAAGTGCAATTGCAGTCAGGTTAAAGTGCATGATAAAATACAACAAATAAAGGTCATCTAGTCCATGTAGTTATGGAAGTATATACTGATGTAGGTGTTTTTAAATCTTCCAGGATGTGCGTGTGTATAGTGAGGAGGTGGAGCTGGATGCCAGGGACCCAAGGCAGGACTTCCTGCAGTACAAAGAGTCATGTGAGAGTTTGGCCACACTCATGAGTGAGATCCAGGAGCTGAAAGCCAATGGAGCCAAGGAGGGGGTAAGAATCAGACTTTTAAGAGGATATAACACACATTCAAACTACTCTGTCATTATAGACTGATCTCATAGTCTGTTTTTGTAAGTCACATCACATAATTTTGTATATGATCCCAGACACAGTTGATTCTGTGTCTTCGCCACAATAATGAAGTTGTGTCTGTTCTCAGTGTGTTGACGTCGAGCAGAGACGAATGCAGAGCTGCATCCACTTCATGAATCTGAAAAAACTCAATCGCCTGGCTCATATGCGACTAAAGAGAGGCAGAGACCAGACACACGAGGTAACTCCCACACAACTCTCAAACGCTGAGCAACTTTTATGACATATCAACCGAAGTACCTTCTTAGGTTAAGTTCACTCAATTCCATTCATTTGTTGAAAAAGTGCTGCCTCGGCTCCCTTTTGTGCTGAGGAGGAAATGCAAGTTGAGCACCAAGCACTTTGTTTCTACTTTTAACACCTAACTGCAGTAGCTGCCCCTGTCAGCACAGAAAGCTTGTACACCCTTGGGTTTGTTTTCGTTCAGAATTTATTGCTCCAGTTTCGGATCCCGCTTATTGATCCTTGTTCTCATTGAGTCTTGGTTCTGATTCTTGGCATATTGTTTGGCATGTATTTATTTCCAGGGCTGTGTCTGCAAACCAACCATAACCACCTTTCTTTCCTTCAGGCAAAGCAGAAAGTGGATGTGCTGCACCTTCAGTTACAGAACCTGCTGTATGAAGTTATGCATCTTCAGAAGGAGATCAGCAAGTGTCTGGAGTTCAAGTTAGTGCAAAATATCTACTGAGGTTATCAATAATTCTATACAAGAAGAACAAAAATAGCAGGCTTAGTTACCATATCTTTCCTGATCCAGGTCTAAGCATGAGGAGATAGACTTGGTGTCTGAGGACGAGTTTTACCAGGAGGCGCCGCAGGACATTTCCAGGCCTCAACTCACCAAAAATGATCCCCACCAACTCACACTGGCACGACTGGACTGGGAGCTCGAGCAGAGGAAGAGGTATGCAAACTTGTACACAGCATTAGTAGCATGCTTTGATTTAAAAAAAAAAAAAAAAACGCAGTCTTGAATTTTGGGGAGCATAGAGCAGCTGTTAAAAGTTTGTGCTTGGATACAGGTTGGCAGAGAAATATAAGGAGTCACAGTCCACGAAGGAGAAGATCCATAAGAGCATCGATGTGAAGAAGGAGCATCTGACCAGCTTGCAGCCTGGACTCAATGCCATCATGCAGGTACAGTATAGGACCATACCATCACTCTGGTTTTGTTCCAGTCGCAGCAGCTTGGAGCATTGATTTTTGAAAGTGTTTTGAAAATGTGTTGTCCATTTATTATTAATGATATTGACTGTTTATTTTATTAATCTTTTTTTCTTCACGGAGGTGAAGGTCTTATCTGCTGTACCACCAACAGACACCACGTATGGATCCTCTGAATGACGATATGATTTCTCCTCTCTCTTCTATCCCAGGCCTCTCTCCCAGTGCAGGAGTACTTGGCCATGCCGTTTGAACAGGCTCAGATACAGACAGAGGTTGCCCGCCATCTGCCTCCAGCTCTCTATGTCCTGTTCGTTCAAGCCAATGCCTACGGCCAGGCCTGTGGTAAGTAGTCATTAGTGGAAGAATATCATGTGTTTCAAGACAAAGTAGAGGTTTTTTTTCTATGGGACGTAAGCTCTGATTGTAAATAATTTATGTTTGTTTCCATGTCAGACAAGAACCTGAGTGTCTCAATCAGTGGTGATGTGGATGAGGCCAAGGCCCTGTCCAAACCTCCAGAAGATTCCCAGGGTACAAACACTACTTTACATGCCTGCCATCACACATGCAGCATGTGCACATATCACACAGACACTTAGCTTCGTTGTTCAGCTCATCTTCTGTTATATTCTATATTGCTTAATATATCAAGATGTATTTATGAGAGATGCATTTCCAACAAAAATAAATTGATTTGCTCTGGTTTCATCCAGATGATGAGAGTGACTCAGATGCAGAGGAGGAGCAGGAGAAAACGGTGAGTCTCAGACCTGGCTTTACTCCCAACACACACACACACACACACACACACACACACGAGCACCCTCAGGTCAGAGAGTTCAATGATTCCTTAAAAAACACACAAACTGATCCTGAAGCCCCGGCTGTCACATATTGTGGTGTGGCGGATGGGGAGCGGCCACTATCGATCGCTTCCTGCATCCGTAGGAGTGCCAGCTGGGGGTTTCTGGGAAATATTTTCCAAGAATGGCTAGGTGACTGTAACCTGAGCGCACCTCGGGCATGCACACTCAGCATCGAACCAGTGCTGTCTGTCGGGATGTTTCTCTAGTGAAGTAAATGTGTATTTTCTAGATTACTGATTCGGGAACAAATGTTTTGTATTTTGATGCAACTTCTATCTCGCATTTCATATATTAGTTTGGCTTTATTCTCCAAGTACAGCAAGGTACATAATACACACAACACTCCATTAAAAACATACAAACGGGTGCCTGGTTAGCTCAGTTGGTAGAGCGGGCGCCCATGTATGGCAAAGGCGCAGTCCTAGTCGTGGTGGACCCGGGTTCGAATCTCTCTCTCTCCCCCTTTTTCAAGTCTCTATTCACTGTCCTATCAATAAATGCTTAAAAATGCCCCCAAAAAATAATTCAAATAAAAAAAAACATACAAATATACTATTGTGCAAATGGGCAGGTAGCAGCAAATAAGTTTGAAGTGCAAATCTTCATCTGAAACGCCTTCTTCCAGCCCTTCCTTTGAGCGGCTGCCTCCTTCTTTTATCTGTAACAGTAGAAGTCAATATCACGTTTCTCCTGGGAGCAGCTGGAATTTGATGCAAATGTTTTTTCTAATTTATTTGATATGCCACAATGTCAAACATGCACTTTATTCCGCTTTCTTTCTTTTCATCTCTTGTTTCCATTGCTTTTTATTGACAGAAGAGAAGAAGGCCAACTACAGGTGGCCAGCTGGATGAGAAAAGACGGGAGATGCTGAAAAGGCACCCTCTGTCCCTCTGCTTGGACCTCAAGTGTAAAGGTATCTCACTCTATATTCTTGATGACTTCTGCACCAAATAGGTCTGTGCATTCCCTGTCTTTATGCAGCACATTTAAGCCAACGTATTTACAAGTCATCTGTAATGTATCCATAGCTATACTGCGTATTGTAGTAACTCTATACCTACCAGATAGTAAGTGAAAGAAAGTAAGCGTGACCCAGTCTGCTATGATGTCACGACACCATTTGACCCTCGTGTTCCCTCTGCTGGCAACAAAAGGAATAGTGACAGATTATAGGGAGATCTGCATTGCAGGCGTAACTCTACCTAAAGGGGGAGGAGGGAGGGAGAGAGGTGAGAGAGATGCTTGCAGTATTGTGGGTCTGCAGCACCTACAACATACTGTAAGCATATTTTCTCATCACCGCTCTTCCTCTAACCTCTGCTCTTGTATTTCTAGAGCCTTCCCTCTCCCCGGTTGTCTTCGCTGCTGCCAGCTGCAGCAGTCAGTTTACTGCAGTAAAGGCAAAAAGTGAGCAGCGTAGGTGTCAGTGAGTGACAGAGTGTCGCTGGGTTCACCGTGACTGCAGAGAGCGGAGTGTGAAAGATGACCATCAGCATAGTATGTATCCCCTGGGTGCTGCTGGCTGCCGTCGCGACCACACCCTGTTATTGCTCTCTAAAGCGCTGCAGTGTAAAGAAAAACCCTGGGGGACGTTCACTGGGAGGATTAATGAAAAGAGAGGGGCACGGAGGGAGTATTGAGCTAGTAATGGATTAGTTCATCATCATGTGTTATCCATCATATCTCCACAGATGGCAGCATCCTCCATCTCTACTTCTACTACCTGATGAATCTGAACATTATGACAGTCAAGACCAAGGTCTCCACCTCCACGGACCTCAACGCGGCCATCAGCGCCGGGTATGTGTGTATTTTATCTCGTCTGTCTATTCCCTAATGTGTGTCAAGATGAATGCCTCGTCCACCGCGAACCAACCTACCTGCAGGACGTAAGCATCCGTCTTCCTCTCCGTGTCCCTGAAAGGAAAGTCTAATAACGATGTCTTCTTTTGCAGGGACCTGCTGAAATCAGACACTCTACTCAGCTGTCTTTACACCAGCGACCAGGGACGAGAAACGCCCAATCCAGCTAATCGCTATCAGTTTGACAAAGTCGGGTGAGGATGTCAAGTAATTAAAAGGAAATGAGAAGATGTGAAGCGAATCACACCGTTGACTTTAATGAAATTACAGCAGAATTAACCCCATAATTCCTTTTAGGATTGTTTGCTTTGCTGATTATGTGGAGGAGCTGGGCCATCCCTACATGTGGGTTCAGAGTCTGGGAGGACTACATTTCCCCAAAGATCCCTCAGAGGTGTGTGTTGAAATCAGTTGAGCACGGTCTCTCTCTGTGTGTGTGTGTGTGTGTGTGTGTGTGTGTGTGTGTGTGTGTGTGT
>CAKAOH010022605.1:0-14859 GCA_916701665.1 Sebastiscus tertius
AACAAACCAGTTAACTAAACTTCAAGCATGCCTTAAGGACATAAAAACCTGGATGACCTGCAATTTCCTGATGTTAAACTCAGACAAAACTGAAGTTATTGTACTTGGCCCTGAGCGTTTCCGAAACAAATTATTTAATGATATAGTTACTCTAGATGGCATTGCCCTGGCCTCCAGCACTGCCGTAAGGAATCTGGGAGTTATCTTCGATCAGGACATGTCCTTTAACTCTCACATAAAACAAACCTCAAGGACTGCCTTCTTTCATCTACATAACATTGCAAAGATCAGGCACATCCTGTGTCAAAATGATGCAGAAAAATTAGTCCATGGATTTGTTACCTCTAGACTCGATTACCGCAATTCCTTATTATCAGGCTGTTCCAATAAGTCTCTTAAGACTCTCCAGTTGATCCATTATCATATCTTAAAGAGCTCATAGTACCCTACTACCCCACTAGAGCACTGCGCTCACAGAATGCAGGGTTACTTGAGGTTCCTAGAGTCTCCAAAAGTAGAATGGGAGCGAGAGCCTTCAGCTATCAAGCTCCTCTTCTCTGGAACCAGCTCCCAGTTTCAGTCAAGGAGGCAGACAACGGTGTCTGCCTCCTGGACCTCTCCCTCTACATTTAAGAGTAGGCTAAAGACTTTCCTCTTTGATAACGCTTAGCTGTTATAGGCCTAGACTGCCGGGGGACTTCCTATGACACACTGAGCTCCCCTCTCCTTCTGTATATACTCATGTCTCATGTCCATGTTGTTACTAACTTCATTCCTTTCCGGGAGTCCTTGTGCCTCCTTGTCTCGCAGCTAACCGTGGAGCGGGGTCACACCTGGAGCGAGGTCATACCTGGAGCGAGGTCATACCTAGTGCAGGATCACACCGGGAGCGAGGTTATACCTGGAGCAGGGGTACACTTGGAGCGGGGTTTCACCTGGATCTGGATGTCTCCGGTATTGCGGCTGCATCTGCTACCGCTTCCGGTGCCTGCTTGCTACCATCATTAATTAACTACATCTGTACGAGGGACTACCAATGCCAACGAGGGATTACCAACACTTAGTGAGAAAGTGGCAGCCTGGAGAATAACACTTCTCGGTCGCTGCCAAAAACATCAAGAACACCCAGCAAGCATGGTGATGCTCCGGGAAGCAACGCACGGACATCAATCACAGGGACGTTCCACACCAACATACATGGACGTACTGAGGAGAGATGCTGGACAGTGCTGGCGAGTTAGCCAGATGTATGGTGGACTGAGACAGCTTGAAGTTCCACTTGAAAGCCCATCTGGGGACGACCCAATGACATCAATTCCGATAGTTGTATTATTACTCTTTCCATCTACCACTTTTGGTTTTGTGTTATCAGTCCTACTTGTATTAGCTATCACAGCTGCTAGGCTAATATTGTGGCTGCTTCTCTCTCTCTCTCTCTCTCTCTCTCTCTCTCTCTCTCTCTCTCTCTCTCTCTCTATAACTCCAGCCGGTCTCAGCAGATGGCCGCCCTCCCTGCGCCCGGTTCTGCTCCAGGTTTCTTCCCAGTAATCGGGGAGTTTTTCCTGGCCACAGTGCGCCTGGTGGATACTGTTGGGTCTCTAAACTATGGTGTATGGTCATAGACCCGCTCTATATAAAGCGTCTTGAGATAACTTCTGTTGTGATTTGACGCTATACAAAAATAAATTGAATTGAATTGAATTGAATTGAATTGTTTGTTGGACCGATCCACCTCCCCTCCCGCCTGCCCTGTGTGTTTCTCTTCGCTCTTTAAACAGAGCATTTACTGTGATTGCCACGGATGGGTTTCCATCATAGTTAATGGAACACCTGGTGCGTTTCATACCGATGCTCAAGGGTGCCTTGTGCAGCGGTATCGAACATCAATGGCTGTGACAAAGTCTCGCTATTTGACGCCCTGGGAATGAGAACAGGCTGGTACAACATGGCGGACTCCGTGGAGAGGAGCCGCCCGTATCTAGATATAACAAAAACACAACAATTCATATTTTCAGGCAATTATACACTAAAGAAAACACACTTAGTAATAGTATATCCCATTTCTGCCGATAGAGCTCCCTAAATGTTACACACTGGTCCTTTAAGTGTTTATTACTGTCAACAGTTATAACTTCTTGTATGAAGACAAGCAGCTGTGTTTTACTATATTGTCATTCATTATCTCTTGATACACAAGCCTCCACCTGTGGGTGCCCACAGTAGTGATAGTTTATAGTTGCTATAGAATATAGCTGCTTATAACTATGTTATACTAAATGTTTATATACTGCTTATGAATGCTAAACAGTGGGACTTAAAATGAAGTGTAACTGAAAAAGGAATGTAACATTAATACAGCATAGCAGCTGAATAATCTTCACAGCCTGACTTTTCCTACTTTTCTCTCGCAACGATTTTGTGATGTGGAAACAAAGTTTCATGTACTATCACAGCAGTAGGGAGGATTACTTTTTATATATACATGAACTTTACTGTAGATCAATTTCTGCCAAAAACAAGACAGAATGACCTAGACGAACAAAAGAAGACACTTCCTGAGGGAGAGACTGAGAGGAAGACAGAAAGAGGGAATGTTTGAGGGTCGAGTCTTTCTCATTTGAATCCGTCTCTTTACTGTTGGACTCCCGGGTGGCTTTCACGAGCGGTTTATGTATAATTTAATGTAATGTGCAGAGATAAAGCCTCCAATAAAGGCTGCGTTCTCTAAGCTCTTCACAGCGCATTACGATTTATTCATCAAATTAGTTTTAGTTGGTTTGGTATCCCCTGAGCCGTCTTTAAAAGGTTTGGATGAAAGGACTACATTAATTTTGCCACTAATCAGTTAAGCGACAGCTCCAAGTGACAGATATGCACTCCTTACCCCCGAAAACGCATACTCGTCTCGCTGTCATGCCTGTTCCACGCTGTTCCACGTGTCCCTGGCTGCCCCCTGCGCCGATCCTCTGCATATATCCCCTTCACTGCACAGCCTTGTGATGCCGCCCTCAGCATTGTCTCACTGTTCTCACTGACAACTCCAATCACTGTCAATACTTTAAAGCAAATCATGCATACTTCATGCATCATTTCAACCTTTGAAATTCATTAAAAAAGGCTGCATGTTAAATTCTTCATTACATCTACTAAATGTTCACAAAACTTGAGAATGTGTTGTATGATAACATGACTTTGGAATAAGTTATGACACTGTTACATGCTAACAAAAAATATGACGAGGCATGTTTTGTGTTAGAGCTTAAAGTGGTAGTAGGCAGAATTTTTTTGCATCATTGGGCAAAAATTCCATAATAACCTTTCAGCATATTGTAATTCAAGTGTTCTCAGAGAAAATTAGACTTCTGCTCCTCCTCATGGCTCTGTTTTCAGGCTTTAGGAAATCTAGCCCGTGACGGGAGACTTTGGCCAATCACAGGTCATTTCAGAGAGAAAGCGTTGAGGCAGCTGTCAAATCACTTGCGAACTCCGATCAAACGGTTAAACTAGGCAGCGCTAATCAAATATCAATCAATATGCTGTTACTGTAATGCCTATGTCTCGCATAAAATGTATTCAGAAACATCTAAGTTTGCTCTGGCTGGTGGGTAGTGCTTGGTATTTCCTCAACTGATCTCAACATGGCTACCAGGTCCCAAACTTTCTCATTGTACAACTAAAAAGTACCCTGAAATATGATTCTGAAAACATTTATAAATAGGCATTACAGTAACAGAATATCGATTCATATTTGATCAGCGCTGCCTAGTTTGACTGTTTGTTCAGAGTTGGTGAGTGATTGACAGCTGCTCAGAGACGGCAAGGCTCCAGCTCGGCTCTGATTGGCTGTTTTCCTACGGTCTGTGAAATCTTGCAGATGCCATTAAGAGCACCAGAGGACACTGGAGGACACAGGACTTTTTTCAGATTACCTGTCTCATGCACTACTGTCAGGATACAGTGATCGTTTTATAACTTTTTAATCCTATTTGCTCCAACCTGCCTCCCCAAGCTTTAATGGTTAATCATGTGCCAAAATGGATTTTTTTTTCACAGGGAATTTTACTTTTGTGAAGCAAATTAGAGCACATCGCAGATAATTAGGGCTAATGTTTGGAATTCTCCAAGTAGGGTTTTAATTTTTTCATTAGCAACAAAACACTCCAAAGATAAATTTTAAAGTAGACTTACTGAACATTACTAAAAATGAGACAGGACACCAGAGATCCAAGGCTTTCTCTCTAACACAATGCTGCTTTGCACACAGTTCAAATTCAAACAAATGTGTCTCTATTAAGTTAAAGTGTCATAAGTTTCCCGATTTTCATTTCCCACCACAAAGTACAAGACCTTCTGAGGATAAAGCTACAGGTTTTGTGGATAGAAGGTATAAGAAGGACTAATCAAGGGCTAATGAGGGCTTACTGAAGCAGGGAGTGCTTTGGTAAGCTGAATTTGCCATGGGAGATGCGATCGATAATGTTCAGTGGGATCCTCTGGATCTGCTCACAGTTGAACATGATGAAGTTGTACTTGAAGACCAGGAGAGAGTTGTCTGTGATGAGTGTGGTCCACCCTGGAACCACCATAGAAAGAGAGTGTTAGACCTGCAGAGAAAAAAAACATTTTTTGCCAACTATATTGTAATTTCTAAACAAACTGATTTGTTTGGCTTGCTCAATTCTTAAAAACCAAAGTTGCTTTATTTTTAACAATGTGAATAGTTGAATTCACAATACAGGACATTTCTGGGAAAGGGAGCAGAGGATGACTGGAAGGACTACAGTGTGTAAGAAGCATGAGCATTATTTTTATTAAACTGGCAACTGGAGTGTACACTAGATTAATGTGTTGAGTTTGAACTAGGGCGGTCAATCGATTTAAATATTTAATCGTGATTAATTGCACGATTGTCCATAGTTAACTGTGATTAATCGCAAATTAATAGCAAATTTTATTTGTTCAAAATTTACCTTAAAGGGAGATTTGTCAAGTATTTAATACTCTTATCAACATGGGAGTGGACAAATATGCTTGCTTATGTTACAATCAGTGTACGGTTGGACCCAAACGCAGACAGAGACAATGGCGGATGTTGAACAAAAAGGCTTTATTTCCAAAAAGCATGAATGATGGCAGAATGAATGGAATGAGCAGGTTGGGATGAGCAAGGCAGGCAGGTAGGCGATGATCCTGAGCACAGAAAAAACACAGAATAAGAAAAAGCATGAACGAGGTCAAAAACTATGAACAGGATTTTGAAAAGTACAAGCTAGGAGGCCGAGGCGAACTATCACTTGGGTTGAGAAACGATCTGGCGTCAAATGACTGAAGAGCCGGAGTATTTATGCTGGGATGATTTGCAGCTGCGCAGGTTGCTCAGGTTGGTTGATTGCCTCAGCGAGGGAGAGAGATAGTCTGCCAGGTAAAAACTCACACACCCACACCGACAGCCAGACACGCCCACACTAGACAGACAGGGAACTGGACACAAAGGGAAAAAGGGAAAAGACACACTAGGAAGGCTGAGTTCATGAATGGAGTCATGAACTGAATCATAACATTACCCCACCGCCCTCCTGGCAATCCACCAGGCTTGTCAGAATTGTCTCTATAAAAGTCGCGGATGAGGGAAGGGTCCAGGATCAGTTGCTGAGACACCCAACTCCTCTCCTCAGGTCCATATCTCTGCCAGTCCACCAGATACTGAAAACCCCGACCTCGACGGCGTACATCCAACAACCGCCGGACCATGTAAGCACGGAGGTTGTCGATGATCCGGGTGGGTGGTGGGGCAGTGGCTGGAGGGCACAATGGATTAGTGGAGACAGGTTTAAGCTGGGAGACATTGAAGGTAGGATGAACCCTAATGGATGGAGGCAACTTCAGTTTAACGGTAGAGGGGTTAATGATACTGTCAATGTTGTATGGTCCAATGTATTAAGGTGTTAACTTCTTTGATTCAGTAGGTAATGGGATGTCTTTGGAGGAAAGCCAAACTTTCTGACGTGGTTGGAAAGCTGGTGCAGGAGTCCGATGATGGTCTGTGAATCGCTGGTTGCGCTTGGTGGAACAGAGCAGAGCGGAGCGGAGCAGAGCGGAGCGGGCATCCTTCCAAATCCTCCGGCAGTGGCGAAGGTGGGCCTGGACGGACGGAACCGCAATCTCCTCTTCTTGGGTTGAGAAGAGCGGAGGTTGATGTCCCAACGAACACTCGAACGGTGACATCCCTGTGGCTGCGCTTGACAAGCAGTTTTATGCGTATTCAACCCATGGGAGATGCAAGCTCCAAGAAGAGGGATTCCTGGCGGTCACACATCTAAGTGCCGCTCCCAGGTCATGGTTGGCCCGCTCCGTCTGTCCATTGATTGGTCTGAGGATGATAACCAGAGGAAAGACTGACAGATACTCCCAATGCACGACAGAAAGCCTTCCTCAACGTGAATTGAGGTCCACGATCCGACACTATGTCCACAGGTGTACCATGCAACCGGACCACAGTCTGCACCAGGAGATCCGCTGTTTCTGACACTGTGGAGAGTTTTGGCTGAGGCACAAAATGCACGGCTTTAGAAAATCTGTCTACTATAGTAAGTATGGTGGTGTTACCTTGCGAGGCTGGAAGACCGGTAACAAAATTGAGTCCAATGTGACTCCAGGGCCGACTGGGAACAGGAAGAGGACGGAGCAGCCCTGTGGTAGGTTGGTGAGAGGATTTACTGCGGCCCCAGGTTTCACAGGCGAAGCACAAAAGCATGAGAATCCACCTTCATAGATGGCCACCAGAAGTGTCGTTGTAACAATGTCAGAGTGCGATTTATGCCAGGATGACAATCCGGCACGAACAGACGATGAGGAGGACCGGTACCAGGATCTGGTTGCGCTCCTTGAGCATTCTTCGCTGTGGTCTGACTTGGCCTGTCTGGACAACGTGTCAGGTTTCAGGTTCCTAGATGAAAGTTGAATCTTCCAAAGAACAATGCCCAACGGACTTGACAAGAGTTCAATCTCTTTGCTGTTTGTATGTAGGACAAGTTCCTCTCCTTCCAGTCTAAGTGATGGTTGTGTAACTTTAACCAGGGCTGGCCGAAAACTAAAGGAGAGTGTGGTGACTCAATGATGTGGAGCTGGATCTCTTCGTGATGGTTAACAGAGTACAAGGTGAAGAGGCTCAGTAATGTGGGTGATACATGCCAGCGGTTTATCATTTAGTCCGTGGGCCTTAAGAGGAACTGGAAGGGGTCTAATGATAATGCCAGCCTGAGCAGCAAACTTGGAGTCCAGGAAACTCTCATCTGCTCCACTGTCCACTAATGCCGGCAAAGAGAGTTCACACTGCCCCAAGCACAGAGTAGCATCAAAAATCATACTGTTGGGGGAATTTAAGTTCATCTTGCTCACCAATGTTACCAACTTCACTGGCGAGCATCATCTTTTGGCCGGTGGGGGCATGAGGCCACAAGATGATCTTGTTGAGCACAGTACATACAAAGCCCCTCCCTCATCCTCCAGAAAAGCTCCACTGGAGTGAGTCGAGTCCTGCCCAATTGCATGGGCTCCCCTGGTGGCATGGAGGGAGTGGGGGACTACGAGGAGAAGCCGAGTCCTGGGGCTGTGTTGGAGCTAAACCTCGCGAGAGGAGGAATGGAGCGAGAAGATGGCAAAGATGGGGATCTGCTAGTCCTTTCCCTACAGCGTTCCCTGAGGCAGTTATCTAGGCTAATGGCTAGGGAAACTAAGCTATCTAGGCTAACTGACTCGTCACGAATAGCCAACTCATCTTTAACTGAGTCTGCTAACCCTCCCAGAAAAACCCCTCTGAGGGCTACATCCTTCCATCCAGAGTCTGCCGCCAGTGTCCTAAACTCAACGGAAAAATCGACTACACTATGGGGACCCTGTCGTGATAGCAAAGAGACGCTGAGTAGCATCCCTGCCGCTAACTGGATGATCAAAAACCTTCCTGATCTCTGCTACAAAATTGGAATAAACAAAACAAAGAGAAGACTGACTGTCCCACACTGCTGCTGCCCAGGCTAATGCACTACCCGTTAGTAACCCCATAACATAAGAAATTTTAGCTCTGTCATCAGCAAAGGTTCTGGGCTGCTGTTCAAAAATGAACGAACACTGCATTAAGAATGACCTACATTTACCTAGATTACCATAGTAGCACTCGGGCGCGGGGATGGGTGGCTCTCGGTAGTGGGGAGTTGACGAGACTGGAGCTGGTGTTGGTTCGGGGGGAGAGGATGGAACTTCAGGTGGTGGTGTGGCGAGGTGATGAGAAACCTGGTTGAGCTGTTGTCCCATGATGGCCACGTTGGTGGAGAGCGACTGGAGAGTCTCCATTACATCACATAATGTCTGTTCATGGTGACCCACGAGGATTCCTTGAGCCGCGAGGGCTTGGCGAAAACATAGCTCTTGTAAACACACAGGCATATTTACTTGCTAGCAATAGCTTCACCCAATAGCCCGTTACACATCAAATTACACTAAATAATCATGCTCTACCCAATACCACAAAAACAATTGAGCACACGAGGTCACTTCACCCACAAGATAAAGCGTCTGCCACCACGTTTTCCACACCCTTCTTATGCCGGATCACAATGTTGAACCCCTGGACCATCAAGGCCAACCGCATCAATTGTGGGTGGCTGTGGCTCAGAGGGTAGAGCAGGTTGTCCTCCAAACGGAAAGTCGTGGTTCGATCCCCAGCTGCTCTGGTTCACTTGTCGATGTGTCCTTGAGCAAGACACTTAACCCCAAAGGCATAGCCATCGGTGTGTGAATGAGAATTTAGATTAGATCCTGATGGGCAAAGTTGGCACCTTACACGGTGTATAAACGTGTGTGTGAATGGGTGAATGCTGACATGTAGTGTAGAAAATTGCTATATAAATGCAAGTCCATTTACCATTTACCATCAACCGCTGTTTACAGTTGAACATTTGGGAGAGGAACACCAAGGGGTTGTGGTCTGTGTCCACTGTGACCAGTATAGAACTGGAACCCACGTACACTTCTAAATGCTGCAGGGTGAGCAGCATGGCCAGTGTTTCCTTCTCAATGGTGGAGTAGTTCAACTGGTGTCGTTTAAACTTGGTGGAGACGAAGCACACTGGATGAGCCAATCTTCACTATCTTGCAGCAACACCGTTTCGGCTCCAACAGCACTCGCATCCACCTCAAGCTTAAACGGGAGAGTGAAGTTAGGATTAGCCAGGACTGGGGCACTGCAAAGAAGAGATTTTACAGCATCAAAGGCATGCGCACACTCTCGATCCCACAAAAAAAGGATAATAGAGGGCAGGATCATCTCCAATACACACTAAACAGCTCCACGGCCGTAACAATTGCACTAACTCTGATAGCCCTAGTTTAGACTGTAGAGCAGCGGTTCCCAACCCTTTTAGCTTGTGACCCCTAAAACAAAGCAATGCCCACTTGCGATCCCTTGTCACTGATTGCATAACCAGTTCAACCAAAGTGTAATTTTCTTTTCTTTGTTTTACAGCAATCATTTTTAGAGGTAAAATTATCCAGTGACTCACCAGAAAAAAACAAGAACAGATTAAAAGTGCAGTCTGTAGGATTTCTTCTTACCTCGGTGACTGGCAACTGAAATTTCTCCCATGTGCCAAGCATGTAGGGAAACTACAGTGGCCGATGTGAAAACGAAAATGGCCCTATCTACAGCTAGTGTTTGGGCTAGTGTAGAAACATAGCGGACTCCGCCTCCGCCAAGAGGACCTGCTCCCTGTGTAGATTTAAACGGCTCATTCTAAGGTAATGAAAACACAACAACTCTTATACTCTAAAGGAAACATACTTATTAATATTATGTTCCATTTCTGCCAATAGATCCCCCTAAATGCAACACACTGTTCCTTTTGTCTGGCAGACAAATAGTATTTTGTGTAGCAGAAATATTTTTGTTCTGCTTTCCTATCCAGTTAATCCAAACCCTCCCAACCTAGGGGTCGGGACACACCAAGGGGTCACAAGATAAATCAGAGGGGTCACAGGCGGATTAAATGAATAGTTCAACATTTTGGGAAACATGCTTACTTGCTTTCTTGCCAAGACTTAGTAGACAAAAAGACTAGAAGCCGCTGATCTAACGACCTCAGATTTGTCAGATTTGACTCCTTGGGGGGGTCCCAACCCCTATGTTTGGAACCACTGCTATAGGGAGTGATTTGAGTCTGATGTTAGTATTCTGCGGGAGGTTATTTGAAATCAATACAAACATGTATAACAAAGCTGCTCATGTACTGTAAAAGCTTAAAAATTTCCAAAAATGCCCTTGGCAAAGATCATACAATATGTATGCAGGCATTTCTAAGTTGCAAAGTTTTTGCCAACAAAAAAAGGAAAGTAAAACACTATTAACAGAAACACCTTCAAAGCAACAAACTAAAGTCTGCTTTCTCTTCTGCCCTCAAAGTGTGTTAAAAATGTCTGTCTTATTAGTTGAAGTCACAAAAAGCATCATTTCACCCACACTGCTGTGCTCACAATTAATTCACAGTGCCGTTGATTCTCTTTCTACAGCCTGCTGAGCCGTGTCAATGTGGCCAACTCCAAATGAAGCACCCGATTGCTGCTGGAAGCCGTAGGCCAAAAAAAGACTGAACAGCCAAGGCATCATGGGAAAGGTGTGGGTGAAGACCTTTGACTGTGCTAATGAAATTAGTTAACCTTGACTGGGCACAGTACAGAGGTGTTACAGAGATGCAAGATCAGACTGTTTGTAGTCTGACAAGCTGTGGGAACGTGGCTTGACACAACAACACACTGGGATGTGCTGGACTGAGCTAGCTGGCTACTGGCTCTACTGTAGATTCATATTTAGCATACAGGCATGACAGTGGAGTCAATCTTCTCATCTAACTCTCAGTAAGAGAGTTAGCTCTTGAGTTAACTAGCTCAAGAGCTAACTCAAGACAGTTAGCTTCCAAAGTATCCCTTTCAATGAACTACATCATCTTCCAGTATTTTCAATAAGTATCTCCAGTTACCTTTTATCTTCTCTTTTAAAGGTTCTCTATACGATATTCAGAGCATTAATATAGCAGCAAACAGCTATTGTCTATGTAAACATAGAGGAGTAATGTCTACCTGAGCAGAGAATGCTCATCGCTTTCCCTCTCTGTAGAATTTGTTGTTTGTCTTCTCCGTGCTTTGTTGACATAGCCAGACCAGCCGTGCGTGTGTTGAAGATAAAATGCCCCGACCTTGGGCCAGCAAAAGATAGGGCGTTCCTCTACAGCACTTTTGTCTTTATCATAATTAAAACTATTGGAGTTCTCAAAAGGTTCAAAATTGGTTGAGAGAAGTCGACAGATCTTGATGCAAAAGCGTTTATTTTGTCACTAAAACAAACACGAGTCGACAGTTAGAACGGAGGACTGACTTTTCATATGGCAAGCATACTCTTATATAGATAACTTTATCACAATCCCTTTCCTGTTTCTTTTCAACCTGTGTTGGCACACTGCCCAAATCTCATTAAGGTTTTGCCAGCACAGTTATTCCTTTGTACCCTATGCCTATTCCGGTCCTTAAAGGCCTTATCTTCTGACAGATTTACAATTCTTGAGCTTGAAGGTAACACTACTGCTTCTGCAGGCTCATTGCCTGCTCTCTGCCTAGCCTGTGCTGCCTCTCCATGGCCTATGACTTTTTTTTTTTACATGCTATACTATGACATTTTATCATGACATTTTTCACCATTCTATACTATAACTTTTTTTCACATACATTTTTAACATACTATACTATGACTTTTTTTCATTACATTTTTCGACATACTACACTTTGACTGTTTTTCATGAAATTGTTTAAAGTGAAATACAATGACTTTTTTTAATTAAATTTTTTGAAGTGAAATACAATGACTTTTTTATAGATATACATACTATTGTATGATTTACTATTGTATGATTTTTTTAATGAAATTGTTTGTGATACTATACTATGATTTTTTTTCCATGAAATTTTTCGACATACAATACTATGATTTCTTTTCATGAATTGTTTTGACATGCTAAACTTTGACTTTTTTTCATGAAATGTTGCAATATGCTATACTATGACTTTTTTTCCATGAAATTTTGCAATATGCTATACTACGACTTTTTCTCATTACATTTTTAACCCATACTATACTATTACTTTTTTTCAATACATTTTTGACATACTATTTTGTGACTTTTTTTAGGACATTTTTTGACATACAATACCATGGCATTTTTTCATGAACTTTTTCAATATGCTATACTACGACTTTTTTCAATACATTTTTGACATACTATACTATGACTTTTGTTCATGAAATTTTTAGACAGCCAATACTATAACTTTTTTTCATGAAATTTTTAGACATAGTGTACTATTCATTTTTTTTCACAAACTTTTTCGAAATTATATTCTATGATTTTTTTGATACATTTTTCGACATAATATATTCTGACTTTTTTTCATGACATTTTTCGATTTACTATATTATGACTTTTTTTCAATATATTTTGTGACATACTGTTTTATGACTTTTTTTCATAAAATTTTCGATATACTATACTATGACTTTTTTTTATGAAATGTTTCGACATACTATAGAATTACTTTTTTTCATGAAATTTTTTGACATGCTATACTATGACTTTTTTCATGAAATTTTTTTACATACTATACTATGACTTTTTTTCAGGACATTTTTTGACGTAATATAATATTACTTTTTTTTCAATAACTTTTTTGACACACTAATTCCATGAAATGTTTCAACATACCATACTATGACTTTTTTCCAGTAATTTTTTCTAGAATTTATAGTATGACTTTTTTCCAGTAAATATTTCAACATACCATACTATGTTTTTTCATCAAATTTTTCAACATACTAGAGTTTGACTTTTTTCATCAAATTTTTTGACATATGCTATAACTTTTTTCAGGACATTTTTCAATTTACTATACTATGACTTTTTATCACTACATTTTTCAACGTACTACATATTGACTATTTATCATGAAAGTTTTTGACGTACTATACTCTGACTTTTTTTCAGGAAATGTTTCGACATACTATTGTATGAATATTTTTCATGAAATCTTTTGATATACAATAGTATATTATATTTTTTCGACATACAATATAGTATGACTTTTTTTGACAACATTTTTAAATATGCTTTACTATGACTTTTTTTTCATGTCATTTTTCGACATACTATAATATGACTTTTTTTTACAACATTTTTCAACATGATATTTATAGTTTTCACGTGACGTCACGGCCCTATGGGAATGCCCACCTGGAGGGCAAAACAAAGCTGCTCTCCACTGTCCGTCAATGACAGCTCAGCTTTTACAACACTTTTAGTTGTTGTTCAATTTGATGCACAAACCGAAGAGAAGACGAGCCTGGACTGTGTTTCTACAGCACCGTCTCAGAACCAAAACCCAGAGCAGAGGATTGTGGATTTGTGCAATTAAATTAGACGTGCCGCCGTCCCTGACATTGACTGAAACTGAACACCCATGTAACCAACGACTACGACCGAGCTAGCCGTCTCTCCCATCTCCGTGGTCAAACCAGCTCATTTAACCATTCAACCATTTAAATCATTTTCCAGACATTGCTTCACGAGCTCTGTTACTACGTCTGCTTCGCCTGTGTCTGTCTCCAGCGGCTGGTGTAACTACGGAGATGCGAGTAGTGACAGCTAGCTTTCCCGCAGTAACCAATGTTAATTTCTTGTCCTTCACATCGCAAAACAAAAGCATTAGTGACCCATCCAGACTGAAAATACAGATAACTGCGATGTTACACTTTCATCTTGGCGACAGTATAAGGGATGTAGTCTCCACAAGATATAACATTATGTAGCTAAACATCACCAAAGTACAGCTCCGGGGACGTAGCTGAGACAACTTTTCAACTAGCAAGCTATGCTAGCTAACGCTGTCTGGTTATCAACTTCTTGATCATAACAGAATATAGTCACTTTCATCACTGCTCATTTTAGAAAGGCCACCGCAAGAAAACGTCTTCTTTGTTCAGATTATCAAACAGACAATGGATCATAGATGTTTGTTACTTGCTGTCAGCCTTAGCTGATGTAGCTAACATGCTAGTGAGCTAGCAAGCCTAAATTTTCCCAGTATCAGACAGAATTGCGCAGTGAAAGTGAGGCTTATGGGAAACCAATCTAAATGCACATTACATAAACAAAGAACATGTTTTCTTGCGTTGACGTTTCTAAAATGAGCAGTGGTTAAAGTTATTGGATGCTGTTATAGTGTGTTACAAAGTATGCTTTTATTGTTTACAAAATAAATAATTTTGGTTTACAGAGCAAATTATTATTGTGCTGTTATTTTAAAAATAATCAATTGCAGTATACTAAATAATTAATTACTGTTTACCAACAATTCATTATCATTTTACAAATTGATTTGTTACTGTTTACAAGTTAAATTACTTTATTGTTCGCAAAGTAATTGGTCAATCACTGCTATACAGGAGCAATCAACTATTACTTGCAAGTTTGAAGGAACACCATCTCCATTCAATTCAATTCAATTCAATTTATTTTTTCAACAGAAGTTATCCCAAGACGCTTTATATATGGAGCAGGTCTTAGACCGTACACCATAGTTTAGAGACCCAACAAGATCCACCAAGCGCGTTGTGGCCAGGAAAAACTCCCCGATTACTGGGAAGAAACCTGGAGCAGAACCTGGCTCAGGGTGGGCCTGGGCGGCCATCTGCCGAGACCGGCTGGGGGGATAGATAAAGAGAGAGAGAGAAAGAGAGAGAAGGGGGGGGGGGGGGGGAAGCAGCTA
>CAKAOH010022606.1:0-13704 GCA_916701665.1 Sebastiscus tertius
TACAATTATTTAATATATATAATAATATTATATATATATATAATAATAATATAAATATAACTCAATGTATAAATAGAACTCAATGATTAACCTATAAATATATATTACAACTATTAATAATAATATATAAATAGAACTCAATGATTAACCTATAAATATGTATTACAATTAATTATTAATATATTTTTATATATATAAATAATATTATATAGAATAATAATAATACATAAATAGAACAATATATTAATAGAACTCAATGATTAACCTATAAATATATATTACAATTAATTACTAATATATATATATATATAATAATAATAATAATAATAATAATAATATATAAATAGAACTCATATAAATAGAACTCAATAATTAACCTATAAATATGTTACAATTAATTACTAAAATATATTTATATATAATAATAATAATAATAATAATAATAATAATAATAACAACATTATATATATAATAATAATAATAATAATAATAATAATATATAAATAGAACTCAATGATTAACCTATAAATATATATATTACATTTAATGACTGAAATACTGAATATAATTATTTATTTATTTGTATTACTGTCCACTCAGCCTTGTATCCAGCTCGGACTCAGCTAACAGTTACTGGAGGTGGGCGGTGAAATCAATGGAGAGCTGCTAACTACACTGCATGAATGAAGCTACTGCTTCTATTAGCTATTAACAATATCTCTGAAACTCAAACCATGACTTCATCGGTATGTTTACTAACAGCTAACATCACAATATGTCCTAAAGAACAGATATCTACCGCGGTGAACAGAAACCTGTTCAGAGCAACAACAATGAAGGCTGAAGGCTCTGTGCTAGCGGCTCGCTGGTAACGGTTGCTATGTTGAAGCTAGCTAACCTCTCTGAGCTCTCCGACGGCTCCAGCTCTCTACTGACACCACTAATCTACCAGACATGAAGACAGACAGATCGTTACCTTCTTGAAATTTAGGTTTCGGGTCCTGTTTCGGCGCCATTCACGGATTAAACTATCAAAATGTGGGGAAAATTATTAGCTCCCATTCCACTCTGAAACGGCGCCGCTCTCTAAAAACGTCATAACCAACGTGATGACGCGCTAACACCGCGACCTCAGATATACGGAGCTGCGCGGTGGAAAACGTCAATAAATTACGTCCTAACGTGTTTTAACGACCACTTTTCCTTGATGGAAAACGTGATGAGATCAAGGAAAGATGAGGAGGAGAATTCAGAAGGATTTAGGAAAAGATAACAGTGGTGTTTAGAGAATCCGACTGTTCTTTCACTATAAGCTCCGTCATTATGATGCGACGGCGGCGGATGTTATGACGTCAGTCTGCCGTGGTAAAACTACAATGTTCTAAAGATGGACTACAAAAGGCGCCTTTACGCCTGTGCGTTTTTAAATAGGTCTCTCAATGACAGGCTCCTTCACCCGCGGTGTGTGTGAAAGAGAGATACTGCAGCTCCTTCTGCTGCTGTGACGCTCTATCAACATATAATAAAGGATTATCTGACCTTAAAGGTCCCATATTATGCTAATTTTCAGGTTCATACTTGTATTTCGTGTTTCTACTAGAACATGTTTACATGCTGTAATGTTAAAAAATATATATATTCCTCATACTGTCAGCCTGAATATGCCTGTATTTACCCTCTGTCTGAAACGCTCTTTTTTAGCACATTTTGACGGAATTGCAACGGAATTGCAATATAATTGCGTTGCTAGGCAACAGCCTGGGTCCATGTGTACTTCCTGTCAGCTGACGACATTCACACACACTGCAACCAGGAAATAAACTGGGACACATTTAGAATGTTTACGCTTAAAATTGTGTCAATGGTCCAAATATTGTATATTCGTGACATTACAAATGGGCAGAAATCCTGACAGCCTGTTTCAAATGCAGAGTTTCTGAATATGGGCTGTATTCCCTGTGGATTGAGTGTTTCGTAGACTCCTTGTGTTTACAGACAACAATATTAACTCCAGAGTAAACCTTGTACAGTATATGAAACTTTGAAACAAATTATGGAATTAATCCTTTCTCCCCGTATATAACTAGGCCTACAGGAAACTTCAGTCATTGTAACAGGGAAGCTGAAATTATAGAACTGATTATCAGCAAACAGTTAAGTCAAACGGTGCTTACCACAAATGAACCGATTTAAAAAGTAAAGTGGTTGGGAATGAATAACAAACAAACTAATAACGTGTGAAAGCATCCTTTCTTTGTATTAACTCTTTAATACTCAGCTGCACAACAGACTTCTTTTCCATCCACATTTGCCACATTTGGACTTCTAGATAACTGTTAGTGTTGAAAGCTGCCCCACATTGATCACAGCCGTACGGTTTCTCTCCAGTGTAAATGCTTTGGTGGACTTTTAGGGAACTACCAAGAGAAAAAGTTTTACCACATTGCTCACAGCTGTGTAGTTTCTCTCCAGTGTGAACTCTCTCATGAATCTTTAAACATCCAGATGTTGTGAAGGATGTGTCAGTGTTGACAGCTGTGAAATGAGTGTTCGTACTGGGGAGTTGATTTACCTCAAAAAAAATATCCGCCGAGTTACAGACGTCTCTTTCCCTATGTAAGTCTATGGAAAAAGTGTTTTTGGGGCCAATGGCATCACGTAGTTGTAGTACCACCGTTTGGCCACTACAAACATTGGGATCAACGACCGCCGCTCTTCCTGGGGGCTTGCTAAAGGCCCGTCACCCTGATGTTTGTGGTCATGAAAGAGACTGGTGTTGGTCCACCTGAAGGACCTCATAGGACCCCTGCTCTATTAAACAATTGACTCACGAGTATAATACCATATTTAAACCATTTATCATAAAATAGGGACATGTTCTTATATCGTTGATCCCAATTGTCGTAGTGGCCAAACGGCGGTACTACAACTTTTGTGTCCGTCACGTGAAGCCATTGGGCCTAAAAATACTTTTTTCCCATAGACTTACATTGGGAAAGAGACATCTGTAACTCTTTTTTAGGTGAATCAACTCCCAGGTACGAACACTCTAAGTTCTCTTAATACATCCACGATGCAAGCCCGGGTCCATGCCATGCTCAAAATGAAAAGCCAAATTCAAATTTATGTGAAGTTAAAATGACCATAATTTTGAATACGTTTCTCGTATGTAGTAAACGCCTTATTTCCTATATCGCTTTCTGTCGGAATTTTTAATCAGTGGTGTTTTAGAAAAGTCACTTTCTGGCTAAACAATAAATTGTGAAGCCATTACAATGATCAGATACTCGAAAGACTGATGAATGCAAATTAAATAGAAATACTGAGGTCATGAACCTTCAGGGAAACGTTTTACTTGCAAGCAACAAACGTGAGAAGTGTTCTGATTTTCATGTTTTTTCAAACTTGTGTTGTTTCTGATGGTTTAACCATTCCCTACCAGAAAGATTATGCAGAAATGCATTATCCCTTTAGCCTATTTTCATTTAATTTCTTAAAAACAGAAACATATTGAGTTTAATTTAGTGTTAATGTGTGACCACACCTAAATGGAAATGAGCCATTCTTGTTGCTATTGGTTACACTTGTGCTTTTCCTGCTGTGGAAACTCAAAATGTGTGCTGCAGTTATTATGATCTAAGGCAATCTGTTATGGAGCCAGGAGTGTGACACCGGAATAATTATAAAGAGCATTCAATACAGCATTCAATTATAATACATTAATAAATGGATGCAATCACTATAAATGGATTAGTTAAATTTGCATTTGAAGGATTAATGAACTAAAATTAAAATTCTAATAAAAAAAGTTAATGATTAATTAATGATTCTACAATATTTCCTTAATTTTTCTACAACAATAATAATAAATTAATAATTCAATTTTAAAATTAAATCACGAAAAGGCTTTTACATACAAAGCTACAGGAGCTCAGACACATTTAAAAGATTTACAATAGCTTTTTGTAATGTATTATGATTATAATGATTTATTGATTAATGGGCCTTTTTCACAGCAGACATGTTGATTTGTCATAGTAAAGTGTTGTAACATTAATGATGCTCTCCCAGTAAGTCATGACAGTGTGATAGAGAGCCAACATGCACAATACCAGGACCCTGAAACTGACAGCTAAATGGAATTCAACCGTCGATCATTGTATTATTTACGCATGTGATTTTCTGGTCAAAATGTCTTTCTTGAAAAAGGTCCACTATAATTGATCAAAACTCTATATTCTTGGCTGTGGCCCACTTCAGGCTCCATACTCTGTGTCTGTAAGGTCACTTAACAACCTCCTCACTACCATGAAACAGGCCAAGTGGAAAAAGCAGTGACAGTCAGTCAAGTGTCTGAACAAGGACATTTAAAGTTCCCTCTTGATTTTGCCCTGACTGCTGTTACCTGTAGCTGAAATACAATGAGCGTTTTCTGAATCATTGATTGGGGACACTCATTCACCACATCAAGGTCGTTGTCAATGCTTCAGTTAAGGACACTCAAATCAATCAATCTCAAGACTGAATCCAACACCTGTTGAGCCACCAGCTCAGCATCATCTGGTCCGCAGCTGGGAAAGGAACGCCCGAGATCTCGGCATGATGGCAGTCAATACATTTCATTTTCAGTGTCAAAGATTTAAGCAGATTGTAGAATTGTTTGTTTTCATCATTTCCTGTAGAATTTGTTTACTCTAAACAGCTCGTGCACACATTCAAACACAAACACACACACACACCTTGTCTATTATTGTTATTTTTTTATGTCTTCTTTTTTAAAAAAAAATGTTTTTATTTTTTTTTTTAATTTTATCTTATTATACTTGATTTTGTTTGTCTGATTGTTTCCTTGACAAAAAATAACTAATAAACAAAGTGGAAAAAAGATTTATGCAGTTTAAAATGGGCCAAAACGTTTGTGATTTTAATTCACAAATAGAGATGCAGCAACTTTTTATTTCGTGATACTGATTCTGATACCCCAAATTTAAAATCCACAGGCTAAGTTTTCACTTATCCAGTGAAATATCTCAACGTCTACTGGAGGGATACAGACATTTGTGGTTCACAGTGGATGTTTCTTATTTTTCCTGTAGAACTACCATGAGGTTGATGTTTGTGTTTTTTTTAAAAATGTTTTAACAACTATTGGATGGATTCTTGTGATATTTACCCTCTAGTGGACAAACTATGTAATATAACACCATCTCTAAGCTACCTCAAACATATATTTAGGGCTGTAACTAACGGTTATTTTCATTGTCGATTAATCTGTTGATTATTTTCTCAACTAATCAATTCATTTTTTGGTTTATAAAATGGTGAAAAATGTCGATCAATGTTTCCCAAAGCCCAAGATGACGTCCTCAAATGTCTTGTTTAGTCTACAACTCAAAGATATTCAGTTTACTGTCATAGAGGAGTAAAGAAACCAGAAAATGATTTTTCCCTGATTTTTCTTAAGAAATTACTCAAACCAATTAATTGATTATCAAACTAGTTGGCGATTCATTTAATAGTTGACAACTAATCTATTAATCGTTGCAGCTCTACATATATTGGCAGTTCTCTACAGCTGATTCTTGTTACTCAGTGGCCTTCACATAGGCTTATAATTATCTGCAAAAAGCTAATATTGGCCAATATATCTGCCTCTACTATAAGCATGTGCTGTATTGAAGTGTTTAAAAGGTGGGATGATGTTGAGGATCATCATCTCACTACATACTAGTGTTGTCACAAATATCGAAGTATCAATACTGAATATTTGAAACAGGCACCAGCTGCGCTTTCTCCTCTTTCCTCTCTCAGAAAGCAAGTTGACACACACACACACACACGCCGCTGTTTATCTTTTAATAAAAATCTAAAATGTTATGCCCTCAATATTGTGTCAATTTGTCCCCGTGGTATAGAATATCAATATTTTCCAAGGTATTGTATCGAAGTTAGAAATTCCAGTATCGTGACAACACTACTACATACTGCAACAAAACACATGCAGCTGAATCAGGACTGTCCTCAGAGCAACTACAAATGTGCACTTTCTTATATCTGTTTAATTCTTACAAATATCAAACAGCACAGTAGACCTTGTAGCGGTTCAAAATGATCAAAGCCTCTATTGAGTTATTGACATCATCTGATAGTAAAACAAACAGAAAATGTTACATGTTTTGCATGTCAAGCAACTATGACATCTTTAAATAGCATTAATTATATAATTACAAAAGAAAATATCACATACAATGACAGCAATGCATATCCACGAATCAAACAAATGCTGAAAATATATATGATAATAAATAATCCTAATTGTAAGCACAAGTCAAGAAAAATAAAGGGGGAGGGGATGCGTCCATAAGAACTTCAATGGTTTTGACTTCAGGGCCAAAATGCATGTCGTGATACACTCAAAGACTAAGAAGCTATCACAGTTCTCTTATAGGCTGCTGCAAATACACTTAACAACAAACAAGGCTATGCATCCTGTGGCCTCAGTAAGGAGCAGCATAGCACTCAGACAGGTGAGCTGTCAGGTAATCCGCAGAGACATGCAAAGCTGAAAACTACTGTTGAAGTGTCCCCTGCTCCGCACGGCCTTTATGTAAAGATCAAGTGCTAAAATCAAACATAAATACATCATGAAATGTCAAATTTCCCCCATATGGACCAGAAACTAGCTCCGTCTTGAAAGATGTCGACCGGCCACTTCGCTGTGTATATTTTTTGAGTGGAGCATTCAAAATAAAAACTTAAGAAGAAGAATACACAAGAAGGCGGCGGCTGCTTGCTGGACTAGTGCCATTCATTCACACACTGAAAAAGCCTGGTCTTACAATACTGACTTACTCCCAATTCATATTTTAGGTACAGTCTAAACTATAAACTCTATAGTTCATATTTGATTGACTGAAACAGGCGAAAAGAGTGCAGAGTTATGACAACAGAAGGATCTAGCGTTTCAATTCTAGTGGCAACAGTTCCTAGAGGCATAAGGAATGCTTCTTTAAAAACAAAAACAGCATACATCCAACATAACTTACATCATAAATAATTCCTTAAAAACAATATGACCACAGCATGAATGTCTTACAGAAAACTCTACAGTGATGGCAAAATAAATGGCCAGATCTTTCTGCTGTCAAAACAACAGCTTTTGACAGAAATGATGCCATTTAGAAAATAAAGAAAGTGTTCCACATCTTCCTGTTTTGCTGTGACTTGCCTTTTTTGTACATCTATAACAATGCCCATTTTCTTTATATTCTAAATATCATGTTACATAAGGTGTCACCTCATTGGGTTCTGTGCACATAACATTATACTGAAATAATGCCATCGACATGGAATATCGAAACAAAACTGTAAAAACCAGGTACAAAAGGTACAATATAATCAAAGGACCACATGAAGAGGTGTGAAAAAGTCTTCAGTATTCACAGAAAAATATCAACTGAAGTAACTCACCGGACAAGAAGCGTCCTAAGTTTATATACATATGATAAGTAAAATTGAAAATAGATTTTCCTCTCTGTACATAGCACTGTATTCTTTCGTCTTCCTCTTCCTTATTTACAAAGAACTCCTGTTCTCGAGGTCTCCCTTGTCTTTCAGTTTCTGTGTGGATCTAGTCAAGAGAGATAACGTCAGATATGGAGCCGTATATGGCCGCCGCCGCTGCGGCTTCCACCGAGGACCTCGACAATCCCGAGATGGAGTGGCTGTCCCTGTCTCTGTCTCGCTCTCTGTCTTTGTCGCGGTCCCGCAGACTGCTGGACGACACCAAGCTGCTGGTGCTTCCGCTGTTGCTGCCTCCGTTGGTGGCCGCCAGTGTGCTGCTCCCCGGGGTGCCCGGCTGCTCCCGCAACATCTGAGAGGAGCCGTATGGCAGGAAACGGTTGAGGAGCAAGTCGTGGTCCTCGGAGGCTGACGCTGACGCGGCTGCTGCGGCGGCCATCACCATGTTGTAATGCTGACGGGACAGAAAAGAAGTGACCATTAACACAACAAAACAGACATAGACGTAGCGCAGTATGTGACGCTGCCGTTTGAGTAAATATACCTGATTGTCGCCTTGGAGGAAGGAGAAGAAATTTAGATCTGTAAGAAAAAGGAAGAAGGCTCAGTCAATTGACTTCATAACACACTACCAATTCAACCAGCTACAGACATTTGAGTTCAGAGGTAGGTTCGCTTGTCAAGTCTGTCTTAATACCAAACTTGCACGGCTTATGTGCTTTGAGAGAATGATAGGTTGCTGTAATCCTTCCTGCCCATACTGGCTGTGAAGTGATCCCGCAGCAGTGACTATGACACACAGCTCATGGAGGAAATTAAGGTAAGCTTCTTTAAAACCCTTAGTGCCGGATTGCCGCAATTTGTGTCAAAAAAGCACGCTCCTTTCTCCTCTGAGTCATAAATCTGAATACACAGACATGATCCACAGATTTTTTGATTCAGTGCGACAAACACTTTGGATATAAAGCCAGTTGGAACTCTGTGCGCCTTTTCAATAAAGATAAACGCTGGAAACGACTCGGCGCCCAGCACTTCGGGGATCCATTTCTCCAGAAAGGCACATACATCTCTCCCCTCAGCGTTATCAGGTAAGCTTCTCAGGCATACATTTGATCCGCGGCTGCAGTTTTCCAGGTCCTCCATTTTCGCAGTCAGACTCTCAACATGTTTGGTTATTTTTTTCAGCGCTGATACATTGTCTTCCACCACCCCGAGACGCTCCTCGCCTTCATTAACCGATCAGAGTATTGTTTTAGTTCGCCTTGGATTGATTGTATTCATCGTATCAAAGTTTTGTTGCAGTCTTCCTTCAGATCTTTCTATTGAACTCAGAATTTCACTTGAGGTTTTATCCGGCGACGGGTCGTCTCTCTCCTCGTCCTCCGTGGCGAAAGTCGAAACATAGTTGTTGTGGAGGAGGAGGAGGTGGGGATTCTCCTTCAGTTAAAGAATTAGTATCCTTTATAGTCACTTTCTTGTTTTCTTTTTACCTCCCACTTTTTAAAGCGTTATTACAATATTAGAACAGAGCGACATCTGAACTACATCTGATCAACACCGCGCCATGACCGGGAGCCCGCAACCAACACTTTCACTTAAAGTCCAATGTCCATCCCGAATAAACATCCAGAAATCCGCTAAGAAATCAGGAAAAACTGACTGAACTGAAACTGTGAGAGCATTCCCAAATTAAAGTAAGACAGATAATACCACTACTAATACTAATTTAAATTTCTACTAATTTCAAATTTCCCCGATGTGGGACTAATAAAGGAATATCTTATCTTATCTTAATAATAATACGAGTTTCAGGTGTTTCAGTTGAAACAGATCAGGGACATAATATCTACCGTCCATGCCAAAACTCAGCTTAAGCTAATATGAGGCTTCAGCAGACTGAGTTAGTCAAATCAAATGGGTGTCTTCATCCTGGTAGTCATGTGATCAGGTTCACTGCTGAGGTTTTCTCCCAGCAACAAGTCTTCACACGACTATCAGGACATACCATCGCCACATCTCAGGAAGTAAACACCGTTTGAGGAAACAAAAAGATGGAATTTTGTGTTATAAAGACGAAAGTAACTTTGAAAGATACCCAGCATCATCATACTAGCTTCAGCTGAACTTTAGAAGACATATTCCTTCACAACCAGTACGGACGGAACAAATGAATACTGTGATCAATAATGTTTTTAACTTGTGATTATTGTATTAAGACAGACTTAACAAAAAATGTAAACCTATCCTTTAAGGCAAGTGACAGGGTGTACCTGGCAGGTCACTAGTTGTGTGATAATAGTGGCGATAGTCCTGGATGAGAGGTGGAGGGGGAGGAATGTAGCTGGTCTCCACAGGCGGCATGCTGGGAGCTCTGCTCACCGGCGAGCCCTGGCTGTGTAGGTTCAAAACTCTGAGAGGAAAAAAACGCCACATCAGGTTAGAAACAAAAGACGTAACACAACAGAGCCGAGCACAAAGATGATCAGTTTGTGGTTTGGAGACTCACCCTTTGCTTGGAGGCGGAGAGACAGGTGACAGCGAGGGACAGGGCCTTTTAAGAGGTGGCTCATCATCTAGCTCGTCCTCTGAGGAGCTATCCAGTGTCAGGTCAATCACATCAACTTTCCTGCTGTTGTCGTTAGACGATCCCCGCTTGTGCTCGTGCGTTTCTGTCTGTGAATCTACAGAGGAACAGTTCAACTCACACAGAGCTCACGGATCTCAATGAATGAGTAAATGTGAAATGTACGAGCTACATACCGCTGTCTACGCCGTTGTACGAAGCAGACACCTCCTGCACCTCTTTCTTCGACCTCATGGGGGACCAGTTTCCGTCTTCTTTGAACTGGATTTCATCACAGTCAGAACAGCTATTCAAGATTTCCATGAACAACCTGTGAAAACAGCAGAACTTTTCAATACAGTTTGGCAACTTTGCAACCAGGATTACAGGCTGCTTTAGGACTTCATCACCTCTTGAATCTTATATTTTGGAAAAACAGTATTATTGGCACTTTTTAAAGCTGCAATTCATATCCGGGCAGACCAAACAGCATTTCTATTAAAAAACAAACAGGGGGCTGCTTTAATGCTGGCTTCAGGTACAAATGATTAGGGCTGCAACGAGTGATATTTTCATTGTCGATTGTAATATCTGTTGATTATTTTCTCTATTAATCAATTACTTGTTTGGTTTATAAAATGTCAGAAAATGGTGAAAAATGTCGATCAGTGTTTCCCAAAGCCTAAGATGACGTCCTCAAATGCCTTGTTTTGTCCACAACTCAAAGATATTCAGTTTACTGTCATAGAGGAGTAAAACAAACTGAAAATATTCACATTTAAGAAGCTGGAATCAGAGAACCGATTATCAAAATAGATAATAGATTTTAAAAAATGTCAGCCCGCAAAACTACGCCATATACTACAGCAAACAATTGACAAAGTGCAGACATCCTTTGGTTTGGTTGCGGATGAAAGGATTCAGCGAGTGTCGAAAATGATGTCACGTGCCATCGCTACGGTGATCAGCTGAGAATCATGCCTACACCGAGAGGCTACTATCCGCAGTGGCAAACGAAATAGAGAAAAGGACGTGGTACCAAAAGTGCGTCGAGTCAAGCCGAACCATGCAGTGGAAATGAGGCATTGGACAGTAATCTACCAGGAACGAGTGACGTGTTGAGCTCACCCGTCAATAATGAGGTGCTCATACGGCGCCTTCTTGTCACAGACAGGACAAACCCAGGTCGGCTTCTTCTCATTCATTTGGATGTAAAGTGTTGCATCAAAGCACTGAAGGTGAGAACATGTCAACGCTCTGCAAGGGATTGTCAGCCTCATCTTCCCCAGCTTCAAAACACAACAAAAAACACACAAAATGAATTACACTTATCAGCACTGCATTAAATAAAGATAACTTACATCTATCTATCTATCTATCTATCTATCTATCTATCTATCTATCTATCTATCTATCTATCTATCTATCTATCTATCTATCTATCTATCTATCTATCTATCTATCCATCCATCTAGTTAAATGAACAGTGTACGTGCTTTTTGAGTAACTATGTAATTAGAATTGTCAATTAACAGGGTAATTGACTAACTGGTTTTACAGGTATTCTGCAGGCTACCAGGTGTACTTCTCACAACTAACAACAGTAACAATAACTACAGCAATACATTTTTAAATAAGCAGTATAGTGGAGTATTTACAGGACACAGGAGAGAGACTCGTAGGCTGGTGGTGGCGATCTCACTCTCTGGATCAGCTGTTAATTTCTCTTTGACTGTGAGAAAGAAAGAGAAAAACACAAAGATTAAATGCAAGCATTCTGACTGTTTAATCCAAGTGTGCTGATGTTTATTTGTTTAATAGGATCCCCAAACTGCATCAGAATTAAGTCTTGTTCAAACACACAGAATGCAACACTGCAAAGAGAAACATCACACTGGGATTACTCCTCATACTATCGTATAACCAATACAAAAATATGATGGAGGAAAATGTTCTGTGTATTTGTATTGTATTGTATTGTATTTTGCCCGTTTATGTTATGTAACTGTATTGTATATGCTTTTTACCAATGTAGTATGTTCTTAACTATTGTACATATTGTATTATTTTAATTATTCTAGGATGCCTAATGACATCAGGCAAAGGGACTGCCGATGAAAACTAGCCTCTCAGCTAACTCGGGTACATTTACATTTGTTTGAATATTTATTAGTGCACATATCCCTTTTCAAATAAAGATTAAATTAAATTAAATGTGCATGCAAAAACTGTAGTGGAACAACAAATGCTCAAAGGAGCATAGGAACTGAGGAGCTTTGCAGAACTTAGTTCCTTTTTTGGGTCCTAAGTTTAATTCCCGGGACTTCCAAGTTGTTGTGACTACATACATTACTATATGAAAGAAGTTAGTCTATGTGATCGTCTTTTACTTACAGATGTAGGGGCAACACGTGTTTGATGTTTTTACTACAAGATCAAGAGGCGACTTACTCAGAGCTCTTGAGTGGTCGGGGTTCCTAATTCCTTTGGCCCGTAGTCTTTGCAACAACACTGCAGACGACTGCTGTCTCACCAGATAAACAGCCATGGAAAAACTCTGACAAAAGAAAGATAAACATAATGAGCGAAACAAGTCACACCGAGGTGACTAATGACACTTGACTCCTAAAGCTCTGCCCGGATCTTCTTACCCTCCCAATTTCTGAGGTCCATGACACCACAATAGTGTTTGGGACGGTGGTGGACAGTCGGACAAGAGAGGTGATGTTGATGGCGCGACTGGGCCTTTTTGGTTCGACTCCATTTTTGGTTGGAGGAAGATATCCCTGCAGACAAAACACCCAAACATCAGTGACCTTGAATCTCAGTAACTGGTGGTGTGATGTGCAAAAAAAAATATGACTGACGACCAACTGTCTGGACTCACCGGGAGATTACAGGGTTTGCCGTTCACCTTCACACACAGATTAGGGGGGAAATGATCCTCCTGAGGACAGCTTGTCTCTGATAAACAAAATCTGAAAATGAAAAAAAATAAATAAATTACAGAAGCGGCGAGCTCAAATGTTGAGGGGCAAATGTCAAAAGCAATTTGTTTCAGTAAAGTTGACACTTTCCCAGAAAGGTTGGCGTGCTTGCTTATTTTACTATTTCAGTTGTGTCAAGTACAGCCATCTCCATCTATGATATAGGAGAGCACTTATTAAAGGACGGCATTCATCCATACAGTGAATATTTAATCATGCAACTATGAAAAACATCATTTTTTTTTAATGTTATTTGGTATTCATTCTTAAGTAAAACAATACCAAACAAAGTGTGCCTGTTTAGTTCAGTTGTTTTAAGTACGGTTTATGTGAGGTAATGGACATACTTGCTTGCCTGTAAGCTATCAAAACACTCTACTCCTGGAGCTGAACTGCAAAAATTTTTTGATCATATTGGTGGAAATACTGCACTTTGCCTGTATTGTCTGATAAAATGTGTGCACAATATTATTGTTTATTTTCAAATATGGCTCAGCCTCATTGTGAATAAAAACGTGGAGCGTGAACATCCAAGAGACGAGCGTCCTCTCTGCATTCTTTGCTCCACAATTGAAAACCTGTTCTCATGGAAATTAATCTTGATTTTAATATTTGTCATTTATTATCACTTAT